>JAOUQT010131115.1:0-18986 GCA_025769995.1 Xyliphius kryptos | reverse complement strand
TTTTAAAACCATTATTTTAAATGTTTTCATTACAATTCAAAGGACACACTATGCATGTTTGTTTTACCTTACTATATAATAATAATAATAATAATAATAATAATCATTATAATAATAATAATAACATGGATGTGGTTGTGTTAGGGTTTTGTTTCGAACCTGCGGGGAGTTGAAACGGCACGCAGCTGAATGCAGTATTGATCCGGTCTGATCGGCGGCGCTGCTTCGTTGCTGCGGGTCATTTACATTCTCGGTTGTGAAATGTTTTTATTTACATCCTGGTATTTTAATGACGTGATGATATTTTTTCAAATTTTCCTAGTTGTGCATTCTGGATAAATTATTTTAAACTTAAATAAATAGCGAAATGAGACAGAAACAGAGACAGAAACGCATCTGAAATATTCTCCCTGCGTTTGTTCACCTGAGAACGGTAATTAAAAACAAAGCTTGTATTCGATTACTCATTCGACTTTGAGTTTTACATGTTCTCCATGTGTGTCGTATATCTGTAGCCTGTGTGTTTCCCGATTGAGATTCAGATTCCTCGTTACAGCACAAAATGATAATTAAAGACAGATGGTCAGAAGTGTAGGCTGTGGTTTTGTTTATGAAAGTTTTGTAATTGTTCAGATCTGTGGGGACAGTTTAGGCAGAACTGACCCTGCGGGACCTGAAAGCCTTAAATACCTTAAAGTCCTTAAAACTTTAATACAGAACCCTAAACTTAGCTCCACAGTTGGCGCTTTTTCGAAGTAAATACGTCACGATTTTAAGATTAATGAAATATGCGGCATGGTGGCTTAGTGGTTCGCATGTTCTCCTACCAGCGCCCATTCCTGGTTCAAATCCAGATTTGGGTGGAGTTACCATGTTCTCCCCATGGTTTTCCTCCGGGTTCTCTGGTTTTCTCCCACAGTCCAAAATCATGGATTCAAGGTAAATTAACTGCTTTAAATTGCCCAGTATAGTTTGTGTGAGTGAGTTCTTGCCCAGTGATGGATTGGCACCCTGTCCTGGGTGTATTTGCTCTGCACCCGAGACTCCCCCCCCCCCCCCACTGGATTGAGTGGAGTTGAATGAATGAAATATGCTGTTTTAAAAGCTAAAAGAAAGCAAAATGTTTGTTCTCAGTCTGTTAAAATCGTAAAGTTATGATCCGCTGTCCACAATCTTTTGGCTTTACAATTTTAAAATACGTTAAAGTTATGTTTGTTCATTTGGAACAAATGAATTTATTTAGCGTTTACGACTATACAATATTTAACCAAAACATATAAGGAACCCTGTGCTGATCATTATTGTATCATTATTGGTTTTGGTGGAATCGCAGCAGGGCACAGTTTAGTCGTTCCTCTGCCGGACGGCCGGATTTATTCGCGCATGCCTTGATTGGGTCACTTCCGACTCTTTCTGATTGGCCGGTGGCTGACGGCTGCGCCGGCGTTCTGGTGACGTCACGAGCGCCCCTGCAGCGCGAATGAATCAAAGCGAAGTGTGCGAGACCGCTAGCGCGTGCGTGCGTGCGCCTGAGCGGGCGCTTGTGTGGTGGCGCAGAGTCCAGCGCGAGACTTCCAGCGGAGCGGGAGAGCGAGACGGAGGGCGAGACACAACGACGAGATAAAAACGGCGAGACAGCAGGAGGAGGGCGCGCGCGCCTCGCCTCGGACTTATCCACTGTTTGGTTTGCGACTGATCCGGAGGAGCGCGTGCGGGGTACAGCTGCTGGCGCGCGCCTCTGCCTGCGTGCGTGTGCGTGTGTGGTGGCGCGTGCGAGCGAGCGTGTGCGCGTGTGCCTACATGGTCGGCGCGTGTCGAGTCGCAGCGGATGAAAATGATGCAGAGTTCCGCCGCGCGGCCGGCCGACAGTCCCTCCAAACCCGCGCCCGACATGCTGGTTCCACTGCAGCGTAAGACCTCTCACCCTCTTCTAACCGTGATGATGATGATGATGATGATGACGATGATGCAGATGCAGTGCTGTTCTGTTATATATGTATATATGGATGTTATATATGCGTCCACCTCAAATATGTGGGGCGCAGAAATGCGTTGGGCCTGAATTTACGCCCCCGGTTTGGCTGTTCCATTTATTGCTCAGGATTTTTTATTATTAGGAATTTAAAAAAAATGCAGAGAATGAGGAGCGGACTGAGACTGTTTCTGAAAATATTTATTTGTAGTTCTTCCTTTGGGAGGGGGGGGGGGGTAATGGTGCTAATTATGAAAAGCAGTTTTTTACAAACCTTCCCAAAACGATCAGTGCATTACACTATTAGTGCGAATATGGATGAGTAAATAAATATATTAATTCGAATAATAATAATATTGAATCTGTGAAATGTACAGGCCTCAGGTAAAATCATGCAGCACAATTTACTTTCAGTGTGAGATAGATAGATAATACAATACAGTAATAATGCAGTATTGATGACATATACAGATGCCCTGTCAATTTCAGTGTATAGCTATAGGAAATACATCAGAATCGAAATATAATAGAAAAAGAGAGATAAGACAGTAAAAAATGTAATAATGTATAATGTCCGACAGTTCAATTCTGAATTTATTTTTCAGTGCAAATTATTAAATGTATTAATTAATCGATATTTATTCGAAGTGTTAATGTTTATATTGAAATATTTGTGATAATTGGTCCGTATTTTTATTGTCATCACCCCACACTGCTTACGTAATGCTATTTAGGGATTTAAAAAATAATAATAAGTAATATCAACCATTATCTCTTTAATACAGCCAGAATGTAACGTAATATTTAATGTAAACGACATGACACAGCATGTTTTTTGTGCAGTCGACATATTAAAATATAAAACGCAAACAAAAGCAAAACGATTTCTCGATCTTATTCGTGGAGATCCGATCGCATTAAGTGATTTTAATCCAGTTACGCACGCGGAGATTAAAGCTATGTTAAAGTGTGTCTCCGCTTTTGCTCCGTAAATCCAGCCGCTTATTAAATTATAGAAATTGCCTCTTTATCTTCACATCTGCTTCGCCATGCAGTTCATCTGCTCTCAGTAATCGCATCAAATCCGAGACCCGAAATATTCTTGTCCCAATTATCAGTGAAAGATCTGCATTTGAGGATCTCTGAGGTTTGAGTTCTGCTTTTATTCAAATGAAGAAGGCTCGATCAAGTTCACACCTCGTGTCAGACTTAAATCAAAATCCTGGCAGGAAGCAGAGGAGCAGACAATTAGGTAGGATACGGAAATAGGAAGGAAATCACACCTTGCACTAAATCTAAAATGAGAAGATTGTTTCTGAATTTTAAGTAGAGCTGAAATTTTTTTTATAGCATTTCAGAGAAAAAACGAGATGATGTAGAAATTTCAGACAAAAACTAACGCCGAGCCCTTTTACGTACGTACGTAAGTGTGTGTCCTCTCTCTCTCTCTCTCTCTCTCTCTCACACACACACACACACACACACACACACACACACACACACATTTCATCCCGAACACATTCACATTGAATGAACTATTGAATTCTGTATTTCAGTTATTGTAAGGAAATATCAGGATAACAAGTGCAGAATGAAATGGTTCTAATTGTGGCTGTGTGTGTGTGTGTGTGTGTGTGTGTGTGTGTGTGTGTGTGTGTGTGTGCGCGCGCATTTGCATTGAACAACAAACTGAAAACGTTTTAGTAATTGTGAGCTTCGTATTGAGGTGAAAGTGAAACGGTGATGTGTTGCATTCCCAAAACCAAAGCATTTTACATAAACAGGTTGATAAAGTATTTTTTTGGAGCAGCACTGACTTCCAAAATAAATTAATATAATTTACTTGTTCCCATTAACTACTGTTTTTTTTTTTAAATAATATTATATTTATTTTTTAGATCATTTCGTCCAAATTTACTGCATTTTAGATCTGATTACCACCAAACTGTCAGCTGTAAATTCTGAGTTAATAATGAATTATCAAACATTTAACAGAATAAAAACGAGGATCAGACGTCTTTTAAAAGTCCAGTAAACTGGTAGGTGACTGGATATATAAATGACTTACATGAGGAATCAGATATGCCGTTATTTATCTCACAATGAGGAGATTCACATTCTCAGCAGTTTACGGGAATGTTAGAAATGTACATCCAGCTATTAAGCATCCATTTTATCTATTCATTTATAAAAAGAAAAGGTTGTAATAGAAATATAAATCGGTTTATACAAAATAAATTCACAATTATGTACATGACACATAATACAGAAGAAAAAAATCACAGATTCTTTGGGCTGGATGATTCGGATAATTTTCTGTAGTGTTTTACTGTCTTAAATTTGACTCTTATTATCCTGAACTATAAATAAAACGAATTCTAAAGATTTCTCCGAGGTTTCTAAACGTTCTACTTTAAATTAACTTTTTTTAAAAACCATTTAGTTGCTTTTTCATCTGCAGAACATCAAAAGACTTGTGGTAATAAATTCCAGGAGCCACATGAAACCGAGTTCATTTAAGACTTCGGCTTGATTTTATTGTCTTCATTAAGTTATTACAGACTAATTGTTTAATTGGAGGTTTAATTAAACTCACATTACTAATGTAAAACCTGAATAGAAAGTTTAAATGAAAGCTGCTTAACGTTTTTATTATAAATTTACAATCTAAAATTATGACCACGGATAAAGTTCAGTTCATTAACCCTGATCATTAAATCAGGAGATTTACTTTATTAAAATAAATTAAAAATAACATTGTTTTGATCACTGTCGATTGGATTAATACATAAAAAATCTGCATGGATCTTTGAATAGAAAATGTTCAAAACTCTTTGATGTATTGATGCTAATCAGTCTTACCGAATTATATTGCGATAATCAATAATCTCAGTCTTAGCCTTTGATTCATTATAACCTTTACTGAATTATAACAATAATAAAACATTTGAAAGTGAAATGGACTCAGTATTTAATTCTACTGCAATTGTTTTGCACGTCATGATTATTTCGGAAATTAAAACCTAAAAAAGGTGTTTGAACTGCAGTTTCTCAGAAACACATAATACATATAATGCCTTTATAATATACTGAAATCATTAAACAAGAATTGTATTTCGTTTTTTGTTAAAGATTTTTTTAGGGTTACAAACTGCAAGTGTAATTATTTGTCACCAGAATGTATTTTTTTTTTATTATAAACCGTTTGTATTAAACCATAAAATACATCTAATCACAAACAGGATTCGCGGAAATTCATTATTTTAATTCTAAGAATAAAATAAGCTTTTAAGTTTGAAGTAAACCAATATCGGGGTGAAAACATGTCCATGCTGTGAATACGTTTATATTTCTTCGTGGAAATGTTTCTCCTATTGACTCTATTTATCTATAACAAGACTAAGCAGTTTTTATTCTTTGTGTTAATTTCTATAATATTGTTTCTCTTTATCAGAGCGGCTTCGGTCGGCTGGCTTTACTTCTGACCGCAGGTCTAACTGCTCACGTCTTTCTGAATTATTGATTGGATCCTGTCTGATCCTCAATTCATCATGTTCGCTATTATCATGTTTAAAAGTCTCACAGTGAGAGCTGCAGTGCGCAAGCGAACTATTTACTCCGATCAGAAGGAAGGCGAGCGGCGGCCGATCGATTATTTCCCTTTGATCTGTTACCGGTTACAAATAATTAGCTATCAACGTTTTGGATCCAGAACCTTTTGATTCGCCATTTAATAGGGGAAAGAGGAAAGGACAAGCCCTTTTATTAAAACCTTATTTGACTGGACACTACGTATAAAATGCTTTATTAAAAAATCTTTAAACTGATTTGTCTGATATATTTTGGTTTAATTGTTGTGTATTTCTCTGATGCTCGTAATGTTTTAGTACATTTTTGGTCTGTGTTTACTTATTTGCTTTGTGTGTGCGTGTGTGTGCAGAGGTACCAGAGTGTGCAGGTTGTAACCAGAGGATCCTGGATAAGTTTGTGTGTAAGGTCCAGGATCTTCACTGGCACTCCACCTGTCTGAGGTGTGCAGAGTGCGAGGAGCTGCTGAACGACAGGTGTTACTGCCGTGGGGGTCATGTCTACTGCAGAGAGCACTTCTACACGTCAGTACCACAACTACAACTTTAATAGTGCAGTATGAATATTAAAATATACTGACAGATCAACACACAACTATGAAACGACAGAGAGGGATTCTGGAGGTGCTGGGTTTAAGGATAGTTTAGGACTTGAGTCTTATGGAGGATGATGGAGGTTTTTTGGGGGGGGTGGATAATGCTGGGTATGATGAGGAGCTTTAGGATGGTGGAGGAGCAAAAAGTTTAAACGGGGCTACAAAGAGATTTCTAAAAGCCTCTGTAAAGGGTAAGTTTGAAATGACTGGAGACAGGGGGCTTTAAAACTTTTATATAAACACAGTCCTCCAGGAGTGTCCTGATCTAATTATTTCTTTACTCATAAAAATCTTCAGACAGAAGTTCTCGTTAAAGCTCTCTTACTTCTTTAGTTTTTTTTAATTTCTTGTATTTTAGATTTATACTGCCGTTTTGAAGTGAACCTGCTCTTGTGAGAAAGGCACAACGATGTCTCGAGAAGAGCCCCCCCCCACCCCCACATACACACACTCCACTCAGTTTTACCTTCTTCACCTCTTCTCTGCTTCAGCTCTGTGGCTTTAAAGAATAAATTAAGTTTGTCTTTTATCCTTTTACCAAATCATGGTCGAGACTTTAATGCCTTCCTGAGACTTTGAGTGGACCGTAACATTATTAACTCACCCACGGGGGGTTTGATGTTTGAATCTGCTCCCCCCCCACTTCCACCCATAGGGAACAGGGTGCACTTTAGGAAGAGATTGTTGGTTGTGAGGCAGCATGGGCATGTGCAGAACATGTACACAAAGTGTAACATCACAAAGGATGTTTTTTTATCTAGTGTTAGTAAATGTATCTGTGGGTTTAGTGCTGTGTTTGGGGGGGGGGGGGGCATTCAGGGGCTGTACTGCAGGTCATTTCAGTACTATGGTTAAAGGGTTAAATGTTGATAAAAATCACTGAAAGAAACAGTAATCAGATCGTTCCATCCACGTGACAAACATTAAAAATCAGAGTATATTATTATGGGCTGTTCTCATTTAAGTATTTTTAACAGAACAATACCTCCTATAGGTTAATCACTGCAGAATGATTTTCAAGTGATAAATGATAACTACTTAGACAAAAGTATTTGGACAGCTACACATTACACCATCAGTCTACTATCTAACCTCCTTTAATAAGTTGGTTCCTTCGCAGCTTCCCCTTTTTGAACCTTTTTATGAGATCATTTAAACAGCAAAGCGTTTGTGAGGTCAGACACTGATGTTGGATGAGAGAACCTGAATCACAATCTCTGTTCTAGTTCATCCCAAAGGTGTTTGTCAAGAAGTTCTTCCACTTAAAACTCACTCCCCTATGGGCACAGTCATGCTGGAAAAGTAAATGGGCCTTCCCCAAACTGTTCCCACAAAGTTGGAAGCATAGAACTAGCCAACATCTCATAATGTAGAGAATATAAGATGTGTCTCAGTATTTCTGTTCATGTAGCGTATAATTAGGGGTTCAAGAGTGAAGTGCTTGAAAACCCTTTTTTTTTTTTTTTGCTCAGAATTTTCTTATTAAGATTTTTCTTGTGTAAAACGCGTTGGGCAACCAAGACCGTAAAAATATTTCCCAGACTACACACATTTTCCCCAGACTCCAAACAAACAGCTTTGCAATTTGGACCCATAAGCTCTGCCCACCTTCGATTTTTGCAAATTAATTTAAAATATTTGAAAAATTAATTTCCATGTTCCTGTGTGTCAGTGTGGGTTTCCTCCGGTTTCTCCAGTTTCCTCCAAAAACATGGATTGAAGGTAAATTGGCTGCTCTAAATTGCCCTACATCGTCTGTGTCTGTGAGAGTGTGCACAGTGATATATTGGTGCCCTGCCACCCGAGAGGTTTCCCTGGATGGACATCCCCTTGGCGATTCCCCTTGGCGAAATTATAATTCATTTATTATTTATAAATAAAATTAATTAACCTCAAAAACGTTTCACATAAACATTCAGCACAAGTCCCTAAGAAGGCAGCTCACATTTGGTATACATACGTCTTTAGGGGGTGCTATATATTTCAATATTTTTTATTGAAATTATTTTAATTTAATAATAAACTTTTTAAAGTAATGTTAAAATGTGAAATGGTCCATATTTTTCAGATTGATTGTGTGTTATGAATTGAGTATTTGAAAAAAATGTTAATATTTAAAACCTGAGCTGTGATTTACAGCTTTTACACTAGAATAGTATGAATCAGAGTAATAACATTACTATAGTACAAAAAAAAAATATGTAGTGCATTCAAGAACGAAGACTGGAATAAAAGCTTGTTGTGTTAGTATTCGATGCCAATTCACCCACAGATCTGGCTAATCTCTCTCTCTCTCTCTCTCTCTGTGTGTGTGTGTGTGTGTGTGTGTGTGCAGGCGTTTTGGAACTAAGTGTGCATCATGTCAGCAGGGCATCCCTCCGTCTCAGGTGGTGAGGAAAGCACAGGACTTTGTGTACCACCTGCACTGTTTCTCCTGTGTGATGTGCAGCAGACAGCTGGCCACTGGAGATGAGTTCTACCTGATGGAGGACGGACGACTCGTCTGCAAAGTGGATTACGAAACGGCCAAACAAAACGGTAAGGGGATTCTGAACCTTAAGACCTCCTGCTCACTTTTAGAACAACACTGTGGAGAACCTGATCGTAAGGGAACCATGTGTATCTCCTTTAATGTTTCATGTTTGGTGGAAAAACTGAAGTCAATGGAATTTTAAGTATTTCAAAAATATATTAAGACTATTGCAGTAGGACTCTGCCACAGCATGGATTTATACATTCTTTAGAATATTTATCTTAAGCCACGTCTCATGAGTCATGTATTCCGTGTCATCATGTAGACCTGTCCTGGGTTAACACAATTTAGATAAAATAAAGATACACACAACTCCAGACAGAATGGCATTAACAACATTAAAGCAGCGGTGTCCAAATTTGAGGGATAATTTGATCAAGTGAAGATTCCCAGGGGCCAATAGTTCCTTCTGACATTTTTTATTCCCACAAAAGTAAAATAAAAATACACACAGTTCTAAAACGATTCTCATTCTCACAATGACCTTTTATTTTTTAAATGGCAGCGTAACTGAAGATAAGGCCTTCAGGTGAGAAGAACACAATTCTTTCAGATCTGTAGAGTCAGAGAACACTGAACACATTGTATAGAAACCTTACATTTAAGAAATGTTCATTTATATTTAGGGTCAAGTTCAGTCAGATCATGTTGTCAACACCTCTTAAAAAATCAGTAGTTGTGTCAGATGCATCGCTGCTTGGATCACAGACTAATGAGAAATCATCAAAGGCCTCTCCTCTGCCCCCTAGCTGACGCTGAAATCGGACAATATGTCAGAGGCACAGAGGCAGACAGAGAGTATTAGAACGGTGCTCATGTATTCGGACAGAGCTAGCGACCCAAATAAAGAAAGATAAAAGGCAGCCAGACAAGTAATGTTCAGGTTTTGATGATGCTACAGTTTAGCTGTTCTTTTCCTAAACTATAGACTTGTGGTGTTCTCACATTCCTAAGTTGCTTTAAATAAAAGCATCTGCTTAATGACTAAATGTAAATGTAATTTGAGGGCCTTTGGAATCTGACCGCGGACCGGACTTTGGACATGCCTGCATTACATACCATCACTGCTAATATAGACCAAATAAAAATCCTCCAGATGTTGGCGATGATATCCAATAACATCAACAGAAACAGTGCAGCTTCCTGTAGATTCAAATGTGAAAATGAAAATCTGTGTGTGAAAGAATAATCAAGAGATAGAGAAAGGCTGTGCAAAAGTATGTGTGCGCGCGTGCGTGTGTGCGTGCGTGTGTGTGTGTGTGTGTGTTTATGGAGATTTCCACAGTGCTGATTGATTATGTTAAGTAAAGCGATGTGGTTTTATGGCTGCGTCTCAATAACCTCCAGCAGCCTGCAGCCCGCCACTGAGCGGAAATTTACATCTTTTACTGCTCTGAGACACACACACACACACACACACACACACACACACACACACTCTAACTTTCAGGTCACGTCTTCTTATCAATAAAACTCGAACCAAAAAATAAATACAAATAAAAAGAAGTTCAAATAAAATATTACCAAAAGTATATGATCTCCTGATCAATAGGCTGCAATTCTCCATCTCTCCTTAAACATCTTATGATTGGGAGTCCAGCACTCTGCAGCTCCACTGCATTAAGGAATCACAGCATGGCTGTGTGAGGACAGGAAGTGATGTAAAAAAATAGCTCTTTACACTCCAGATTTGGATGCTACATCAGACTGTTTTGGATTCATTTGTGAAGATTATGCATATAAATTATTTACTGTTTTACATCAACTACAATTTATTTTGTGGACCCAAATCTTTGTTTCTTTTTTTTGACCCTGAGTGCAACAGCAGCCACTACTGAATGTTTATGTTTAATGTATAAATGTGGTTTTGTTTAATTTGCTGGAACCTAAAAACATAAAATCCATGTTTTCTTCTTTTTTTAACCCCTGCTGTTTGTTTTGTAGATGACTCCGAAACAGGAGCGAAGCGTCCTCGTACCACCATCACAGCGAAGCAGCTGGAGACGCTGAAGAGCGCGTACAAGAACTCCCCCAAACCCGCGCGGCACGTCCGAGAGCAGCTCTCTTCAGAAACAGGCCTGGACATGCGAGTAGTTCAGGTACCACAGATCACCACACTCCTCATAGCTCCTCATAGGTCATCATAGCTCCTCATAGCTCCTCACAGCTCCTCACAGCTCCTCATAGCTCCTCACAACTCCTCACAGCTCCTCACAACTCCTCACAGCTCCTCATAGCTCCCAATAGCTCCTCACAGCTCCTCATTGCTTCTCACAACTCTTCACAGCTCCTGGAACAATTTAAAATATCTTTCTAATCCGATTATACAGAATAAGAATGTCGCCTCACTCTCTCCTGTACTCTCTCAGGTTTGGTTTCAGAACAGAAGAGCAAAGGAGAAGCGGCTGAAAAAGGATGCCGGCCGCCATCGCTGGGGTCAGTTCTACAAAAGTGTTAAACGAAGCAGAGGAGCCACCAAGACGGAGAAGGAGAGTTCAGCAGAAGATGGAGGGATCAGTGACAGCGAGCTCAGTTTCAGAGGTAAACCCTGCAGGACGCTCACATTCCCACCAACCAAACCTCCAGCAACAACACAAGTTTCAACATCAGAAACAGAGACGTGGTTCAGATTAGAGGTCGGAAACTTTTTATGGTGTTTACAACCCGCTGATCTTTGTAGAGACGTTTTGGAAAAAACTTTAACAGATTCCACTTAAAAAAAAAAAGCCATTTACGAATCCGTAACGAAACACAGAGAGTAATTAAACAGAAGCAATTAGAAACATGTGAAGAAATTAGTTCATAAAGGGTTGTAAACCAGAAACACAACTTTTCCGCAACAACACACACACTTTATTTGGGGAGATTTTCACTGATATCGCATATTGAACAGTTTACCTCACTTTTTGTGATCCTGTGAGGTTTAAATGTGGCTGAGGTTACATTTTTTTGAATGTTAAACACAAATAGCTATTTAAAATAAATATTAACTTAGAAAAACCCAACATCTTGTCTTCAGGAGTTTCATGTGATGCTTGAGGATTATTTTTATTTCATTTATATAAACTTATGATTAATCAGTTTAAATGTCATGAGATTTACTCTGCTTCCCCCATTTACTCCCTAATTTTCTTCTCTTTTCACCGCCATCCTATAAAATACCAAATGTGCACCGACTGCTCCTTGTTACCGACCCTTCGGCAGGGTTTCCTCAGAACTGTTTGAATCACAGAGTAATCATTAACAGCCAGCAGAGGTCCCTGTTGCAGTGAGATGTCCTTAATTAGGATTACCTGTTGTGCTGTCCTGTAATGTATTATTGATGATGTCATTTCCTGTCTCCAAAAGAGGATCAGATCCTGTCAGACCTGAGCCACGCTAACGGGCTGTACGACAGCGTCGGCGACGTTTCCGGTGCCACTGTGATGAACGGCGGTTTCTCCCTAGACGGAACAAGTCCTTACTCGCCCTCATCTGTCAGTTCACTGCAAGGCCACGCCCATCTGCTGGGGGGAGTGGCCTTTAGCATGGATGGCTTGACGGGAACAGGGGGTCAGCAGCTCCGAGGCGTGACCTCTGAACTCTCCACAGGAAGCAGCACCGGATACCCAGACTTTCCCACAAGCCCCGCCTCCTGGCTTGATGAGATGGACCACACCCAGTTCTGAGGTCAAAGGACAACTGAAAGACAGTTCCAAAAGGTCAAATGTCATGATGGCAAGACATGAAACGTGACCGAGACTCAGAGGTGCACATGTTCCAGATCTTCTCTTCAGTTTGTCAGAATGAAATGGATTTCTTTCGCTCTTGTTTCCGGCGGTCCGTTTTTCAGGATGGAGATTTTGTTTCATGTTCGTAAAAACATCACACGCCCCAAATCATAAGCTGTTCACTGTGTAGTGCCCTACTCACAGTGGCGAGGCAGGGGTCAATGGCACGGGTTTAATAATGAAGCGAGACCCATTCAGGGGACTTCCCACATGTTGTGGCTGTTTCATTTAACATCATCTCTGTTAAAAGCTTAGAAGCTTTTTTTTCCATTTTATGGAAAGCTGTTTACTGATCTGCTGCAGGTCGAGGTGGGTTGGGTCCTAAAGTGTAACTACGGAAACGATCTGTGTGCTGTGATTTCTGCTGTTTAAGATTTTTTACAATACGGTTACAAACTGGCTCAGACTAAAAAAAAACATATTCCCAGCACACTTTAATGTGGGCAAAAGTGGCTGCTTTCTAAATTAATAATGATAATTATAACATAATAATAACATTCATTCATTCACTATCTTCCACTTAATCCTTTATAAGGGTCGCAGGGGGGTTCCCCATTCCCATCCAGGGGAGAACATTTGAGACGCTGGGCAAATACACCAAGAATGGGGCAACATAAACTATCCCAGGGCAATCCCAACATTCTGGATTAAGTTTGAGTTGATTGATATAGATCTTTTCACAACAGTGCGTTGTCACAGCGCATGAGTTCTGAATCTGAACCCCAAAGAGCAAACCCAAACGACAGCGGCAAGAAAAAGAAACCTTGGGACCGAGTCTCACTGGGGGACTCGTTCTCCTGGAGCGGGAGGGGCAGCATCTTCAGTTTAGGACAGCCATGAACAGATTGTTTAAAGCCGGTCTGATTCCCACTTCATCTATAGACTGGTGAGGGCGCTAAAGCTGGGCATGGAGGGCGCGTATGGTGCACAGGGTGCATATCCTCCAGGCATGCTTAATACATCCCATAGAACTGGAGAAAGCACACACTGTTGCCAACTTGGCGACTTTTCAGACCCTCTAGCAACATATTTTTTAAAACAGCGACAAATCTGTAGACTTTTTTGGAGTTGGAGATTTTTGGAGACCCACGTTTCAGTATTTGCCTGAGAGCCCCGTTCAACAACACTCTCAGCATTTAGAGAGACCCGCATCCCTCCACGTCCAAAGTGCAGCTGAACTGCACACGCCCAAATCTGCCTCTGACCCCGCCCCCTAATGACGGGGTGGGATGTAAATATAAACACATTAATCTTACACATTGTCACTCGCTCACCGCCTTCACAGTGAGTGTGTCTGTGTACAACCGTTTAGCTAAATAACAACAAAATAATTAGCTAATTTATGTTAAAAATAAAGAATGTAATGTGGGTCTAGACAAAGAATTCATTTATTAATTTAATTTAGTTTGTTACTCGATTTTTTTCTGTCTCACAATGTTCATTCCTTAAACACACACATGCACTATTATGCAAATTAGGCGATGGCGTCATTTAGCGACTTCTAGGACAGCCAATAGCTGCATTACTAAAAAGTTGGCAACAGTGAAAGCACAATAGTTAATCACCCCCCCCCCCCCCCAACCTGCATGTAAATATGGTATTGGTACGTGGACCTATAGGATGCCTTGTCAATTCCACTGTATATTTAGGACATACAGGAGACTCAAAATATCATTTCACTCTCTCTCTCTCTCTCTCTCTCTCTATAGGCGGAGAGAGAGGGGCCGCTGCGACTGGTCGCACGGCCAACTTGTAGTAAAGAAAGAAAAGCAGAACAAGGAATAAAGTTTGAGCAGAACTTTAAGGTAGTTCTTTGGAGCAGACACAAGCTCATCAGGAGATCAGTTAGAGTGAAGGATGATGGGTAAAGTGAAGCATGGCGGTAGTTACCACCCACCTCTGACCGTGTGAGGCTGTGATGAGGAGCACAGTGCAGGTTACATCTGCAGCGGAACTGAAGCTTCACAGCGTCCCACAAACCTGGACACTGCATGTCTCTCTCTCTCTCTCTCTCTCTCTCTCCACAACAGTGTGGAAGTCTCGGATGACCGTGCACTTACATAACCATGGGAACAAGACATACGCACAAGATGAAGAGTTCCAGCTACAGTGCTTGCACAAGTGGAACTCTTCTGATTCGAGGGAGTTTCTCGAACATCTTCACCCATCGTTTTAAACAAACCGAGCAGCTTTTTTTTTTTTATTTCAGACTCCAAGAGCTGAGATCAGTCTGAGAGAAGAGTCTAACTCTTATGTGTTTGGAGCATGACGAGTCCCGATGGGGCAAAATCATCCGGCTAAAGTAGCGACAAGTCACAATCATGCAAATGAGTTGTTCTTCCTTCTTGATGTAAATTTAAAATGCAGTATTTCTGAAACCTGTTGGGTGTTTGATGAACAAAACATGTAGACGCTCGGTTTCAACATGCTATTAGTTTTATTTACAGGTGGTTGGTGCAGCATGCAGGAACCTTTTACACTGCGATGTACACACGGGGAAGTTCTGTTTACGTTTCAGGATGATTGCACCCTTATGCACATTCCTAACCACCAGGTTATAAAGAGGTGATGGACAGGTGTCCGAATACTTTTGGACATATATGGCTGGTTATTTATTTATTTGCTGTGTGCTCATTTTAATTACTGAATGTTATCGTCTCTGTTCGTAAAGTCGTATTGAACCAGCGGGAGGTAAAAGATGCCCGTGGAGCTGAATTGATCTTTAAAACCCAGGCTCTACAGATCTGTGTCCTCTGAGCCTGAAGCGCATGTTGGAGACTGAAAATGACATCATCTGCGAGGGTTCAAGTCTATTTTTTCAGAAGAAAGGCTTATTTTGGCAAAAATTATATAATGCAGCCCCAAAAGCAAACAGATGCCCCCCACCCACCCCCCAGTTTTACACACGTATGACCGCTGCGTCCCACCTGTCGTACAGTTTGTACATTTTGAGGACATGTTCATTTATTAATGAGACTGTTTGTTGTCCTGTGTTTAAGCACTGATCTCTTAAAGCGGTGTGGCGCTATGAACCGTGTACAGTACAAACCATAACAGAAAAATAAAGCTGAAGCTTTTTGACTGAGTACTTCATCACCTTCTCATCTTCATCATCTTCATTACCTCCTTCTTTCCTGGACTCAACTTTAAACTCTCAATAATGCAGAATATATATACTATATATATATATATATATAAATACCAAACTACCTACAAGGCTGAAATTTGGCATCATGATTCCCTACCGTGTCCTTGGAAAAATTAACGGGTTCTCGCTTTACTACATTTAATTGTTTGTTGACTGTCGCCATTGAACCCAACACCTCGGATGGATTGGCGCTTGGTGAGTAACTACAAAGCTGAAACTTGGCTCAGTCACTCCTTACGGTGTTCTTGGAAAACCTGATGAATTCCCATAAGAAAGCGAGCGCGTGGACGCCGTAGTCCCAACTCACACAATATACATTCCACATCTACATTTCCGATGTTTAATCGCCCCAAACCCTCACTCTATATTAATACCTTTATATAAATATATAAACACCATCACTCTTTCAAACACAACTGCCTTTTAACTTAACGGATATTTACATTTACATTTAGTCATTTAGCAGATGCTTTTATCCAAAGCGACTTACAAATTAGAGAACAACACAAGTCAGTATTATTATTATTATTAGGAAGAACTCATTGCTTTTATAAATTGTTAAAAATACACTATATTTAAAAAATTTGGTTTGATTCATAAATGCGTTTATTGAAAGTGAAATTGTTAATAATCTGCTCTTTCACAAAGTAATCTAATCTTAAAAGTAAACGCTGATTGTTGAGTAACAGGTTTCCGGTTTGTCTAACAATCAAATACTAATAGTGGGCAAAATACAGAACACAGTTTTTTTATTAAAAAAAATAAAAATAAAAATCAGGAAAATAGTGTATTGTATATCACGCACTGACAGGACTGTGAAGCGCTCAGAAGTGTGTGTTATTGTTGATGATGTCACGGCTGGAAGAACAGCTCAGCCAATCAGATTTAAGGAACGGAACGACCCGTTTTATAAATATATATATTTAAGAGCAAAGGCATTAAAACATGTTTTATGTCTGGATCAGATTCTTTGATCGTATCGATCATTTACTCCTTAAACGTTGAAATCGAAGCCAAACCTGGAGACAAACTTTGCTTTACAAACACATTTGTAGAAATGAAACCGACCTGCAGGGTGCGCTGACGAGGTGATGGCAAAGGTTTATGGGTAAACAAGATACCGAGCGCAAAAGCTCTAATAAATGAAGAACCGAATTATTAATTAAGAACTGAGATTCATTCAACAAAACCAACTGTATTGTTATGATGTTTAAACTTTAGACTCACACAGTCACCATGACGACAGAATGTAGTTGGGATGTTGGGCTCACACCGAGAATTAGAACATCAGAAGAGTGAAATTGGGATTGGATTTACAAGTGGATTAACAGTGCTGCAGGATAAACAGCGCCGCATGCTGGACGGTGAGTACTGCTGGGAATTATGATAATGATCAGATGTGGAATTGTGGATTTAATAATCAGATGTGGAAATACGTCCAAGTTATTGGTGATGGTGACGTCACTTCTACTGATTCATAGTAATTGATCATATTGAGAATAATTTCACTGTATAGTTAGAGTTTTTAGGGAAAGATGAAGGATGTAAAAACATGGTGAACTTTAGATTTAAGTAATCATGTTGGAGAAGGTAACTGAAAAAGAGATCCTGAACTCTGCACAGCACACTGACAGTGTCTCAGTGCTCCCTCCTGTTGGTTTGGAAAGGTTCCTGCAGACCCCCGAGGTTTAAACCCAGCTGATGTAGATTTGATGGTGTTTAACAGATAAACCTCCTCTTCTTCTGATCTGCTGCTCGTGGGGTGTTGGGTTTGAAGTGGCGCCACTGACTCAAAGTGCACCATGGAATATTCTGAGTTTAATGTGGAATCAGATCTGAAGCAGACGCCACATCACACCAATCAGGCATCTGAGAGACGTTCAGCAGCTCAGGATCAGATAAATGATCTGTGTGTGTGTGTGTGTGTGTGTGTGTGTGTGTGTGTGTGTGTGTGTGTGTGGTTGGTGTGCTGACGTAGGGGTTCAAACCCCCTTAAGATTTTTCCTGATCAGATGTTTCTGTCTCCAGGAATGCTGGAGCCTTTTAATTAGAAATAAATTCAATTATATACAAATCGTCCCTTTAGAATAAAATATTATTCTTTTAATTTGTTAGGAAGACCGATGTGGCTACATTATTATGGGATTGCTGACTGAATGACGTAATGATCGCACAACGTGTTTGTTTAATGTTAGAAAAATAGGTTTTCATTTAAATAGAATTCTCTCCTGATTTTTAAAATAATATACAGATATAATATCTGCTGTGTGAGGAAACAATACTGATTTCATCTTTATGTGGATCAGGATTGTTTAAGAGGTTAAGACCTGACAATCCTGTCTGTCCCAACGGCTGTCTCTCTCTCTCTCTCTCTCTCTCTCACACACACACACACACACACACACACACACACACACAGAGCAGAAGCAGCCCATGTGTTGAGCAGATTGGTGTGTTATGCAGTAAAATCTCTTTAATCTTCTCAGAAGTCGCTGGATGGGAAACAGGGGCAGAACTGCTACACACACAAACACACACCATGTGGGCTCGTTGACAACTCAACCGCTCCCATTCCAAATCCTAGGTTTGAATCTTGTTTTTTGAAATGTCTGGTCTGAGGGTCTGAGGGTGAGGTCACAGCTCCACAGTCAGGATGAAGGGTCCTTCCCTAAACTGTGGCCCCAGAGTCGGCAGTGTAGAGCAGTGCACGTGGGCACCATACCACAAGCCGGATGTTGTCCCGACATGCAACACTGACGCTCTGGAAGGAGATATAAATAAGGAGGAGCCCGTGCATTAACGGAGGGCCAGGCATTGATCAGCGGCTCATTAAAGTCTGAGTGTAACGGCTCTGCTTCACCAAGACAAACCGCCCGGCGCTCGTTCTGGATTATTTACACACCACTTACAGCTCTGAGATTCGGATCAATCTGAACAGATTCCTGCACTGCACGCGCTCGCAAAGATGACAAACACTCGCACAAACGCCATCATCATCGATCCGCTGCTTTTATTACAAACATCCGGCTCACAAAGTTCATAGAATCAACAAGAAAATGCTCTGAATCAGTTACACCCACAATCCCACCGAGTGCCAATCCCACCGAGTGCCAATCCCACCGAGTGCCAATCCCACCGAGTGCCAATCCCACCGAGTGCCAATCCCACTGATTAACAATCCCACCGAGCACCAATCCCACCGAGTGCCAATCCCACCGAGTGCCAATCCCACCGAGTGCCAATCCCACCGAGTGCCAATCCCACCGAGTGCCAATCCCACTGATTAACAATCCCACCGAGCACCAATCCCACCGAGTGCCAATCCCACCGAGTGCCAATCCCACCGAGTGCCAATCCCACCGAGTGCCAATCCCACCGAG
>JAOUQT010130925.1:3548-18999 GCA_025769995.1 Xyliphius kryptos | reverse complement strand
GTGTGTGTGTGTGTGTGTGTGTGTGTGTGTGTGTGTGTGTGTGTGTGTGTGTGTGTGTGTGTGTGTGTGTACGTACCCAGCGATGGATTGACACCCTGTCCAGGATGTATTTGCCCACCCCCTCCTTGTGACCTTAGTAGAGGATTAAGTGAATGAATGAATGAATGAATGAATGAATGAAAGAAAGAAAGAAAGAAAAAAAACTCCGTCCCATTGTCACCGGTGTACATATTTTAACACACAACCATACATTTTCGACAATTGTGTGCCTCAAACTTTGCAGGAAAGGCCTCTGTTTTGTTCCCATTGTGCTTCACAGGGTCAATTTACTGTGAGGATCTGTGTCTGTAATATCCCTCGTTCTTGTCTTCCTCACTTATATTACATTTGGCAGCTCAGTGTGACTTGTTGGAATAATAACTCATGTTGTTAACGTGAGCATTTAAATAATCAGCTACCTGCCAAAATGGGATAATAGGATCTTTTCAAACTTTTTTTTAACCAGTTACCATAATCAAAGTAAATGTAGTTATGTTTTTTTTCCTTCTGGCTGACAAGCAGGATAAAATAAATGGCTTCTTTATTGGTGTTGGAAAATAAACAAGAATAAAAACTTTGTGTAGTACTCAAACATTTATTCTTTGTTTACAGAACTGTTTTCGTTGTAAAGATAGTCATGTAATTGAAACACATTTAGTGGATGTTGATTGTACGTCTTGTCCTACCCTCTGCCCCCATGTAGTGAGTGTTAACATTGAAAAGCCCATTGCTTTTTACAGTCTCAGCTAACCCCTTTATTTAGATTCATTTATTTAGATTTTTGTTTGTTGTCGTTGTGTTGGAACTATTGGTGGTGTAGGTCATTTGTTTTGCTGTAATATCAGTGCTGTTTTATGTGGCAGCTGATCGAACGCTGGTCTTTGTTTCTTTGCTTTTATATTGTGTTAATAAATTGACCTCATTGTTGTTTTTACGAATCACACGTTTATTATTAACCCAGTCTGTTTCCACTCAGCCACTGATAAGGTTTGGATATTTTAGGTTGGATATCAGTAGTCTAATCGAGGCCAATGGGTCGACTCATTATGGAACATTATAATTATTCATTAACTTTATGACTTCCTTGACTACAAGTAAAATATTTACAATGAGAGTAGATATTTCACCTTCAAGAAAAGTATAAGGTTCCACTTTCTTGACTCACAGCTTGAACATTAATGTTGGACCAGAGGACCTGGCTCACAATCTCAGTTCTAGTTCATCCCAAAGCTGGTGGTTGGATTTGATGCTAGGAAAGTTATTCTACACCAAACCTCCCAACCATTTCTTTATGGACGTTGCTTCTATAATCATATAAAGTGAAATGCTACTGCCCTGCATTCGTTGCTAGCACTTGAATTAGATGACTGCACAAAGATAGAATTCATAATCTGACACCCCGAGGGTAATGTGGCACAAATTCAGAGCTGGCAAATCTGTATCAGACGTGTAAAGGTGCTTCATGCTTTAGCCTGTTGGTCGCCCTTGAGAGGTTTGTGTGTGAAAGTTTTGGAAGTTTTGTTATGAGCCGTTTGTGAAATGAAATGACGAGACTGAAAGTGTCAAGTGTCTCGTCTGGGTGCTGATTTAATTTGTTTGTTATAAATTGGCAGAACATTACATTTTTCTGGGTTCAAAATTTGGCTTGATGCCGGAGCGAAATGAGACACTTCCTGCCTTTCTTTGTTGCTGCCAAGATTAAGGTCCTTTAGCTTCACAGTGCGACAGAGACGGGTAACTTAATCAGGACTGCCTGGGAAATTAAGCTAACTGTACTGCTAATGCTGTTTGTGCTTTATAAAAAGCAAGTGGAGAAAATGAATTGGAATAAAGCTCTTAATCTATGAACATGTCATAATGTCACACGTTTAATAAAACAAGCACAAACATTCATTCTTTACCAAATAACATGTTTTAATAATGTCCTGAACCCTGTCATAGTACTGCTGTATTATATATAGAAGTATATTATTTCCAAAACGTCAGTGTTTTGGTTTAATAAGTGATTATAAATGGATTTACATGTATGTATTCAGGTAGTTCATTTAGTCCCATTATCACAGGTGAATAAAATAACACCTCTAGTCATGTATTTTGAAAAACTGTCTATGTCTTCAAATTAGACATTGTGAGGAAGACCCCCTTTCTGTGTGAGCATGATTGTGCCCCTTTGTATGTGGCAAGATCCTTGAGGACATGGTTGTGTATCTTTGGTGTGGAGGAACTTCAATTGATCTATATTAATTTCACAATATTATTTAATTTATTACATTAATTGTAACAGGCTTAAATATGTATAAATCTTAGTGCTGTTTCATTTAAAAAAGGTTGTTCTAATGTTTTGGTTAAAACTGTACCAACAAACTTTTCCACAGCACATTCATTTCATAACAAAGTGTTTTGATGTCGATCTGTGATAATATTTAAGATCGGATGTTTTAAATTCTTGAGTGCAAAACACTTGAGGGTTTTTAAGGTTTTAAAAATTGAGGACTAATTTACACACTTATCACAAACCATTACACATCTGCAAATTCCAAATACTCGTTACACAGTGACAGGATATTCAAAACTTGTTAGAAGTGTATATCTGTACCCTTATCGGGAACCCTTTAAAGATTACCCAGCTCTGAAAGTAGGTCGTGTGTTCTCATCCGCTGATATGATCAGTGTGCGATGGTGACTTAACACTTTCATTGTTTTAGGTATTATATGTAGTTAATAATTGAACACACTGCCTTAAATGGGCCATGCCTGAAATGATAAACTGAGTTTTTTTGATACTGACAGTAAAAGTTTAGTCAATAAATAAATAATAATGCAAGTTTATAAGCAACAGGGTTTCCTTTTTCATTACACATTTAAACTTGTGTAATTTAGCCTTTTCACAAGTTTTAAAAACTTGGTAAACACATGATAAATTATTGTAATCACTGTAATAGTTTAATGTTCTCTACAATAAAACAATATAATTAATATTTGAAAAACATGCACTGACTTCACATTGAATATTTAATTTACTTATCATTTTAAATGCTTGCTCAAAAATACTTAACTAAAAACACTAATAACCTGTTTGAATTCTGATGGATGTACCGTCTGTACATTTTAGTATTTTGGAACCTTCTAAAGGTCAAATTTTCTAATTGCGGTAGTCGTTTTCCAGCCTAGTTGTTAATGTGTATGTTTCTACTGATTGTACTGTATATGTACAATACATTCATTATGTGTTGCATGACTTTAATGTTGTTGTATTAACATGAAACCAAACGCTGGAACACAAACCTTTTAATGAATCAGTGTTTAAATACTTCAGTCCTTATGACGCAGTTTCTAACTTAAGGATTAAGCATATTGTGCTTTGTGATCTACAGGATCTTCGTGTCCATGCAGCAGTAGTTTATGATGTATGGAGATCCACATGCAGTGTGCGTTTTTGTTGTCAGATCATTAATCATGCGCAGCTCGAACATGATTTAAGATCCTAAATGAAGCCTGTAGTCAGTAAAAGCTCCAGCAGTTTAGAGCCCATCTGCCCGTATATAATTGTAATGGATGCCTGTAGATTAAAGTCTCCACCTTTACCAAAGCCATGCCAAATTCCACACACAGTAAGCCAGGCAGCAGGGAATAAACCTTCTTTTTTAATGTCATGGCCTAGAGCTTTAGATAAATGCTGCTTAATTCAGTCGGATTTTGGGTCACTTACTTTATTCATCATCAGCACCGACACTGAACACTGTTATTCAGGTGAATGCTATGTGTGCATAGAGAGAGCAAATGGTATTTTTGTGGAGTACTGTATTTTTAAGCTTAAAACCCTGAAGATTCTGAGTAAATTTTGTACATCTGTCTAAATAAAACACCTTAAATCAACAATAACCAGGTTTAACCCCACAATTAATGTACTGTTTATAAGATCTTTATAAGAGTTTTAATTAATTACAGAGATGTTTAATGATGGCTCTCTGTGAAGTGTCTCCACATCCAACCCATAGGGTTACAGTTATGGTAGTGCTTTCCTCTACCTCGGTTCTGTGATCTGTCTCGGTTTCGTACAGCCCTCAATCAAGCTTTCTCTCCTGCCCCATGTTTCTGATCTGATCCAGTTGAATGTTATTTTTCTGTTTTGTTAGTGGGAACACTTCCACTTTATTGCCTCATTGCTTTATTATGTGCTTTTTCTCATTTCGTCATCTGGAACCTGGAGTTTACTTCATTATTTCAGTCCAACTTTCAGAGTTTGTGAATGTTTAGTGTTGCTGTTTTCTTGAAGCGGTGTTTATAATTTAAAACAGACAAAGTTAAAAGTTTGGCAGCAGCTTTTATGCTTTTTGGAACACTGTTTCGATAAGTTATAAGACTTTTAAGAAATTACTGAATATTGAATCCTTGAATAAGTTTTTTCTTTTTTCAGTGTATGGTTTTGACATATTTTGACCTTGAAGTTGCTCTTTATTAAAAATAATTGTATTTGTTTTTAATTAAAATGTATAAAATCATCTTAAAGTGGCATATGAGGAGCGTTTTTTAGTGTTTGAACATTCGTGGAATCTATTGAAGTGTTTGACATCACACAGAAAAATGTCCTATTAAACCCCTCTTATTATTTAGTCCTTAGTTGCGTTGATTTGGTGTTAAAAGCAAGATTTAAAGTAAGGAAACTAATGAAACCTGTGACTCCTCATCCTTTACAATTACAAGGTAAGAATTAACTGAAGATGACCATTGTTTACACTCCCCTTCACTCTATTAGGTGGTATATTATTTATAGAACTTCAATGACTCTTCAAACAATCCCAGAAAAGATACCAGTTTAGTGTTAAATTTAAATTTCCACCTTATGGTGAAGCTGTACGGTTAAAGTAGGGCTTTAGTTCTCATAGAAAGACAGACTTTGCAGTTATTAGTTAGTGTTGTGTTGTGTTTTTTATCGTGCTGACAGACCATCTCTAAGTGCATGAATGGACCTCATCCTGAACCTCAATCCCAGCTCTATAAAAACAGTTCTATATGCTAATCGTTCAGCTCCAGAGTTCAGCTGGCTGCTTGAGTGCAGGATTGCGGTTCCATCATTCTTTCTCCTCCGGTTGATGACCAGGAAGATGAGAGCTTAATGAAAATGACAATCCAGCTATTGTCAACGATGCTGATGGATGAAGAGTAAAGGCTTTCGCCAAGCAGTGCATTCCAGTCTGTCACTCACCGAGACTTTGTGATATCGGGCAGACTGATGGGATATAACCTTAAAAAAATCTCACTGACCTGCTGACAGTTTGAACACAATGTGTATTTATCATGAATTAAAATGAAAATAAGTACAAAACACCTCTGTCCAGATGGAAAGCAAACACACATGTGGAGTTAGTTTTATTACCAGTGTAACCACATTACCTCTGGCATGCAGCTTTTATAGCCGCTCAGTCTCGAGAATGAGCGTGTTGCTTGGTTACCGTTCAACACAATTTTACAAAGTGGTTATCTGACTGTCCATCATTTTTTTCCTTCTGAGAGGTCCTGATCACCAAGAATGACATCATTCTGAAAAGTTCTCCAGACTCTAAAATATAAAATCCCAATCAATCAGCAGTCATAGAAATACTCAACCTGTTCCCAACAGGTATTGGTTCATTAAATAATTAGATTAATTAGTAGGAATGCATGTGTTTTTTGTGTTCCTTATTAAATTTGTAGGACATTCAGATAAACCAGAATACAATATATTTGATATGATCTGATTAGATGACCTCATCAATCTCAGTGCTGGCACTGAATCACTTTCTTCTTGTTCTTTGAAAAACAAACCAAAACAATCCAAGCCTGTGGCGCTGCACGTGTGATGGCATCATGTGACTGCGCTTTTCAGATTGCAGTGTGAGTGATTACACACACGAACCAAAACAGGGAAATAACGATGCCCTGTTTGTATATTGGACATGTTTTTTTTTTTTTTTTTTTTTGCTGCGTTATGGTGGAGAACTTCACATTAACGTAAAAGTTGAAAGGCAGTTGTTTTTCAAGAAGTGATATATGTTTAAATGAAGGTGTTCTTATAGAGTGAGGTTTGGGGCGATAAAACCTCTGAAATGTATATGTGGAATGTATATAGTGGGAGTTTGGACTACGGCGTCCACGCGCTCGCTTTCTTACAGGAATTTGTCTGTAGGTTTTACCATTGGTAGCAGAGTTTCAGATTTGTATGTACTCACCAAGACCACAATCCATCCGAAGTGTGGCATTCAATGGTGAGATTGAACGAATAATTGAATGTAGGAAAGCAAGAACCTGTTTTTCCAAGGACAGCCTAAGTTTCAGCCTTGTAGGTACTCTGGAAGCGGGAGAATTAGTGTGGAGTGAGTGATTCAGTGAGGGCTTTGGCGTTTATAGATATAGAGAGACCGGATTTATCGTGTTACTCCATCCTGTGACATCATTGCTAAAATGAGCCGGTTATAAGCCCTCAAATTGTTGACTATAAATGTTCAGTCCAATTAGACTATTTAATTAAATTAGACTTATTCTCGTGGTACAAATACACAGGTTACACGTCTTCACATGTATAGTTTTTGTGCTGCTTTGTAAACGTTCCCTCTTGGTTTGAATTCTTTTCACACATGTTCACCTCACATTAATCAGACATGTCTGAGGTGGAATCACAAAAGTAAATCCATAAAGAAGATCCTGTTCTCTGGATTAGTGCATGTTTTTTTTTAAGATGTAACAGTGGATCAGCACTGTGATCATAAATAATTAGACCTGGATAATGTGCCAGGTACCAGAACATAACACTGCTGTTCTGCTCCAGATGCTGCAAAGGAACACATGCTGCCTGTTAATCATCAGCATGGCATTATAAATCTACACACCTTCTGCTTGTCTAATTTGTAGATAAAATTTGCAGAGTACACGTGATGGCTGGGTCACCTTCTTACCCCAAACATACCTTATCAGACCAGCCCCTCTCAGAAGTCTGGGTGGGGTTGTACTGGTCCACATCTGAGTGTGATTGTGGTGCTTACACCTGTTTAAACAACAAACTACAGCTCAGTCTAAAAAGTGTAAAATTAAACCCTGACTATAAATGACTTTTGTCTAAATGTTATTTATCAAAATCGACCGTTTTTGTTTTCAGCATGTGTATATTTAAAAGTAAAAAAAAGAACCAGTTCATGTAGTTTATTTACTTATTGCACAACCAGAGGTAATGAATATACAGAAGTCTCATTGTCTTTAATACAAAACTTATTGCTCAGACATTTTGGAATGAGAGTAATAACGGTTGAACATGTTTGTTGTAGACAGCAGGTTCACGCAGGGTTGATGGAATGGAAAGAGGATTTTAATGAAGCCGTCAGTCACGCTGGACGATGATGCTGTGCTGCTTGTCCATGGCTGCTTCAGAACTTTGCTTTTAATTAGCTTTGACAAAGGATGCAGTGGTGACGTGACCTTCTGCTTGGTGGGAATGACCTCCCAGGAGTCTTTTAGCTCCTCCCATCACCACAGGAACTGCTCAGTTTGGGGCTTTTCTGACCGATATATTGTCCTGTTTAATCAGTGGTAGCCTTTAAAATGCATCACTTTGATTTTTTATTTTTTGTCTGATTTGTGTTTGGAAAGTAAAGAGGAAATCAGTGTTGCGCACACTTCCAGGCTTTGTGTTATCCATCAGTCTTATTAATCCCTGTACTGCGTCATGCTCTCGGTCCTGCATTACACATCAGTCCACCGTTCTCTGTCCTGCTGTTATTGTGTACTTGCAGTGGAGTGTTTATTTCCCCTGATACTTAATCTGGCAGAACAGATTTCTGTCTGAAACAACAATCACTAACCCTCCGCTAGATGCACTATGGACAAAAGTATTCAGGCACCTATTGATATTCAAAGTCGGACTGTCTTTTGTAGCCTTTTATGGTTTATATGGTTTCAGAGATTGTCTGCGAATTTCGGACTATTTATTCAGAAGTGCATCTGTGAGGATGGGGCAGAGGTCCAGGCTCTGTGTGGGTCAGTCAGGATGGTCCAAGCTTAACCAACCATGTCTTTATAAAACTTACTTTGTGCACATTCATGCTGGACCATAAAAGAAGCGCCTTCCCCAAACTGTTCTCATGAAGGTAAATGCATGCAGTGGTCTGAAGTCCATAGTTAAGTGCATGATCTTAAAGAACTGGTTATGAGGCTGAATGAAACACCTGAATACAGTGATTAGGAGATGTGTCCCAGTATGTTCTGTAGGAGACTTTAATTTTGTCCTGCAAAGCCTTACTTTATTCTGCTGATCCTCAAAACAGATTAGAGAAGGTCAGAGTTAAAAAGACTAAAGCTACAAGGCTCAATCTGTCTGATCCACCAACGTGCCCTGGACTTATCAGTCTTCATGTTTTAAAGCAGCTTGAGCAGCTTGTTTTTAACTTTACAGACTTTATTCCACCTCTGTGAATGTGAAGGTCAACCTTGCGGTTGGTAAATGTGGTATAATCAATCATGTGTACATCAACATCAGGATTTTTTGTGTGTACTGTTTCCTGTTTGTGTTTTATTTCCCATGAGCGTAGAGGTCAGAAACTTCTCCAGGGCGCATCTGACATAACACCCAGGACATGTTGGAATGAAAACTAGTTTTTGTTTTGTATTTGATCTTAATCTGAGTTCTATAATGCAGAGTCTGTGCTCATGTTTTTATTAATATATGTTTGGTTGATAAAAAATAAAAATGAAAGAATAAAAAATGTTGTTTTATTTATTAAACCATACAGACTTTTAGATAAACCATCACAGCTCATGATACGTTACACAAACATACAGCGTTCTGTTGTAGCAGTTCTACTGACATTATCTATATCGGTCATGCAGAACCACAAATACACGTGGAACAGGAATCACAGGGAACCTGCTCCACAGTGTGCAGAATGTGGAACCATCTCCACAAACATGCAGAACTGTACCACATGACCACACCAAGTAAAACCTGAAGCAGAAACTCGCTGTATGGAACAACCAGAACGTATAGTACCAGATCTACAACCACACCATGCAGAACCCAAACCACACCTTGTATATCTCATAAAACTCGACAGAGGGAGAGAGGGGTTGGGAGAAAAAGGTGAAGTGGGAGAGAGAGTCACTAGGAGAGAATGATTTAAAAAGAGAGAATGAAGGAAAGAAAAGTGGAAAGAAAAAAAAGTGAGGGATTAAAACAAATACTGAAGTGGAAAAGAAAAGGAACAACAATTGGGTCCTTTTGGGTCCTGAGCCCTGGCCCTTCTCTCGGTGTGCTAACATTATAGGAACCTAATGCTTTCTGTGTAATAAGCTTATGAATTTTATTGACCTGTGTAAACTGTACTGTTTGTCTAGTGATAGCTGAATTAATTTTTTAAAACGTATTTTTGGGTGACTTTGAGGGGTTTGGGGGCGGGGGGGGGGGATGAATCTGGGAATGAGGATGTGCTTTTCACTCATGTTGATGGTTGTTTGGTTCAGCTGAAGAATCTTATTACTCCCCGGAAGGCTCTGTTGCATAACATGCTGGGTCTGGACGTGTTCCATTAGTCACGATGTTGGACGGATGGTGTTCTTTCGAGAGTTCCTTCTCAGTTCAGGAGCTTTGGAATATTTTCTTTGGCCGTGCTTCACCACTGATCACTGATCTGTTACAGCTTAGGAAGAAGGTCCCCCAGTTCTTTCACCAAAACATAATGATGAGCTCTGTTTATGGATTACCAACCCTGCCCTGCTGTATGAACATTACACACATTCTTAATTCTTAACTATTCAGAGGTTTGTAGGATTTGCAGCTTTAATGCCATAATATTAAAACTTCAAATCTATCCTTAATAACCGTCTGCAGATTTTACAACTCCATATGTAGCTGCATGGTGCTCTGAGCTAATGTTGAAAAAGAAAACGTGTTCAGAGATTTAATCACTGGTCGACAGTTACGAGTGTTTACACCTGTAACAGGATCATAATAAATCATGGTACTTTTACTTTCAATGCACAAGTACACCTGAAGGTAAATACTTTTGTCTTTCTGTTTAAATAGAGGTGGGAATGTAGGACCTCTGCCTTTTATCTGAGTAATATTTAATGAGTATCTTTACTGTAACTGGTACAAGGTTTGTGTTCTTCATTCTGAAAGTAGAGATAAAGTGTCTGGAACCAGGGCTGGCTGAAATGGCCTTCAATATAACAATTCATAAAACATTTTAGCAACCAGCTCTGTGGTTCTCAAGTTCCTTTACAAACAAACGTGTGATGCTTTGTTGGCTTGATGTTTGAGTTTGGACATCCGGACAGTTAATAACCGTATTAACAGAATTTGACTAAAATGAATATAATCGGCTGATTGTCAGGAAGAGGATCTGTATTAAGGTTTCTATCACAAAAGTGTGTGAGTGTAGATGTTCTCCAGGTTTTGAGGAAGTCTGTGGTAATATAAGCGCTTTACTTTGACGAGGACGTTCACTTATTTGATTTATACAATTGTTTTGCAGTTTCTGTATTTTGGGTTGGTGTTCAATACTGAATCGATTTCCATTCTGTTTGTCTTCTGTGAACTTCTGGACTCAAAAAAAAAAAATGTGGTCAGGGTTAAAACAATACCACATTTTACCTTCAATAGAACCCAGCAGCCCAGTTCTTATCCAGGGCAACCGGCTTTCCACCTACTTTTATCCCTGTGGTTCTGGCTCAGTGGAACATAGTGGTTCTTGTACTTGATGGTGTTCTCTATCCCTGGTGATGTATTATAAAGCATGCGGTGGTCTTAAAATCTAAAGCAGGAAAACAGACTGCATGAGAACAGTTCTGGCTTCCTGTCCCCTTTTTCCTTTGAGCTCTGTGGAAACTGGAACCAGCGTGTGTCCTTCTCATTATTACTGGAAAGGACACATTTTCAAGGACAACCACTTTTCTTTGTACTTCTAGTGAGTGAACACCAGAAATCACTCACTTTCAGTTCCGTGAGCAGTGCAATAAAGGCTGTATTGGTCTTGGCTTCCCTGCACACCTGAAACATTGTTTTTTTTTTTTTTATTGGGGTGTAAATCAGAGCCTTCATGACTATGATATCAATTCTTTAAGGCAATGAGTTGTAACAATTTCCTGTGATAGGATTTGATTAAAATACAATCCAATACTTTTTTACATATCTATTAAGTATTAAGTAAATCATTAGAGAATCAGTATTCTATTCACATAATGTGTATCAGACTGCGGAAGGTGTGATCAGCGCTCTGTAAACACAACAGTTCCTCCTTAAAAAGAGTCAAATAAAGTGCAATCAGATCAGCTGTAATCACTCTAATGCACACTGCAGCTCCAGTCTGTTCACTATTACATACAGACAACAAACCCCAACACTGACCCCTACAGGCAAACAGTTCATCCAGAAAATGTATATATTAAAGAATATATAAGAAATATATATACACACTTGGGCATGTTTTACAGAGTATCATGTCCCTGCAATTTTTAAAAGCCGTGAGTTAATGTAAACCGCGCTGGTGTTTGGAAAAGCAAAACTGTTTTTATAAGAAACGGCATCCTGTTTTAGTTTGATACGGAATGCAACATTTAATTTTAAATAAAAGACAATTCTGTATGTGTAACCTTTAGCATTTTCCCTCTTGTAAAGTATAAATGAAGTTGAAAGACAATAGTAAGGTAGCACGACTCGCCTCTTTGGAGGCGGTGTTATGTGTACATTGCAGCGGAAGTTTAAGTTCTATTAAAAAAATGGCAAATAATATAAACATATTAATCAATACACTTGCAGACGTATCGATACATCAAATCACCAGATGGATAATTGAATAATCGATACAAATAGATTTATTTACACCCCTTGTTTCTTATTTATTTAATTATTTATACTGGCAATGGACACAATGCTATGGATTTCCGAAATAAGCGTTTAAATGTGAAACATGAATGTCGTTCCTCACTGTCTCCGTGTCTCTCGGCGGATTACAATGTGCTTTTATTGCATTGATTAATTGCATTATGTAGCACCTGAACACATCAGTCTGTTGGCACTCTTAATCATCAGTCAGGCGCTGGCAGCAAGGTGGCACGGTAAACAGAGCCTTGCTTCCCACATTCTCACATTCCAAAGATATGGGCTGATGGGTCATCTGGAGATTTTATATTGTTCAGAGCCTTTAGAATGGGGTTTGGACATCACTGCAAGTTTCTACCCCAAACCAATATGAGGGTTGCTTCAGAAAGGGCATCGAGTGTAAACCTGTGCCAACTCGAATATCGAAGGCCCTTCTTTTTCCAGCATGTTCCAGTTCAAACACGGGACAGGGCCCTGTTCTCTGTTTCTCACTGAAATGTTTAGCTTATTGGATACTTTTGAACATTCCCCACATTGTTGACCTTAAGTTCCTGTTTGTCTGCAGTTCTGGACTCTTTGGACTCTTCACTCTGTTTACTTTTTATTTATTTACCCAAGTAGGAGCGGATATAGCTGTTCCATTCAGCACTCTGCACCGTGAATCATTCAGAACATGAAAAGCAGTAACAGTGTTAGAAAGCAAACCTTATTCTGTGTAGTGAGAGAAGTAGCAGCGTAATCACCATCATTATGGAAAAGGTTCAGGTAGAAACAAACCTGAAAAGGGTTCAAACAGGTGGAGATAACCCACCCATCATTCTGTCACCAGGGCGTGTTCTCTGTGTGTGCTGCTTAAATATGATTCAGATAGAAATCAGGTTTTATATGTGAGCTTTTTGATTCTTATCCATTAGTAATGTGAGGGATGGACCATGCAAACAGCTGTTGAACTATAGGGATGTCCCTGTATTACATCATACATTATGTATCTGGTTTATAACCATAATTCATGTCGTATTTACAGTGGTGCATTTTATCGATTTTATTGTTTCAGTGCATTCAACAGGATTTACAGTTAAGAACTTTTTAATGACGTCACAAATTCAAACACAAAACATGAATGTGAGGGTTTAAAGGGAGTCATACCATGACCCACAGTGTAGGGGTTCAGTGAGAAATCATCCAAATCTGTTCATGTGACTGAGTGAAATTAAGAATTCATGTCTCCAGACCTTCTCATCCAACATCAGTGTCTGACCGCATAAGATTGTAATAAACGGTCACAAAATTCCCCCAGACGCTCCACAATCCTGTAAAAAGCCTTTCATATGAGTGGGAAGTCATTAAAGTGCCTGTCAGTGTCCCAATACTGTGGTCCATGTGTTTATTACCATGTGCCAACGTTCATGCAGCATCTCCGGATGTCCGTTGTGCTCACATGTTTTTCTTGCTTTAATTCCCTTTGTTTTGGATATTTCCTGCTCTTCTGTGCACAGTGAACATCATCCTGTTCCTGAGAATTTAATCTCTTCTGTTCTTTTAAATCTGGATTTTTACTGCCAACAACAGGGCCACATCGGCCGCCGTCCAGGGATAAATGGCGTTCAGCCATGTGAGACAACACTGTTCTGCTCCATAATGCGCTCAGATTTTCAGACCTGCAGCTATGCTACAATTTCCGAAACATCTGGTGCCCACTCTGAGCCAAGATCCAAACAGCTCATGTATAAAAGGGTATAGAGCCCCAGTACAGTGTTGCAGTAATTCTCTATCTAAAAACCTGAAACTGCCTCAGTCAAGCTGCAGTGCCAGTGTGCAGCACAAGGGTGAGCTTCTCTGATTGTAATCAGCGCACCAGTGACCTAATGGCTCTGCAATTAAAGGCGTGAGTACAGATAACTGAGGAGTAATAAGCACCAAACCTGGTGATAAATGGCTGCAATTTGGTGAATTTTGGAATTTAAACCAGATGGAGTAAAAAAAAACAGGTTGCCTTTTAAGTTTGTACTCAGTAAACCCGTTAACGTCCCCTTTTTTTAATGACTACCTTGTCAGATGATTTATTGCTGTATACTATGGTCTGGCTTTGAATTTCCTGTACCGCTACATCATCCAATTTGTACAAAGTGCTTCACTATGTGGACAAAAGTATTGGGACACCTACACATTACTCTTACTACAGGAGCTTAATCCCATTTTATGTTGGTTCCTACTTTTGCAGCAAGAAGAGGTCAGACTCACGAGCTCACAATCTTAGTTGTAGTTTATCTCAAATGGGGATTAGATGAGATGATTTCATCAGTATCCAAACTCAATGAGGGTCTTTTTCAGGCAACCATATTGGTAAGTGGAGCTGGACCTTCAGGTTGATGGCCTCACACCCTAAAGACTGAGCTACCACACCTCCAGTTCTCAGTTAAGTTGAAATGGTCCCTCCTCTAACGGTTCCCACAAAGTAATAAGACAAAATACAACTCCTGAATTCAGTGATGTCTCAATACTTTTGTTTATATAGTGTAGATCAATGATTCATTTGCCATGTCTGTGTTTCTGATGTTCCTTTTACTCCTAATAATTCCACTTTAAACTCGTTCTGTAATAAAACTTATTATTTTAAATGTATTATTAATGTTATGCAGCACTTTTGATTTATGCATTAAGAACTTATTAAAATGAAGATCCTAATCTAGCTCAACATCTGCACCGGAGGCTTTAATCAATAATTCTCGGCTTTATCAGGCGTTCCATCTTTCAGCCGTACGCTGCAGCGCTCTGGTATCTTGGCTTCTGGTATCAGTCAGATTTACGTCCCTGGCTCAGTCACAGGGAAAATCTGGATGAGTCAGTGATGAGAAATGAGAGAGCGGACCTGCCAAGTGAGACTGATGAGGTGGGAGTGCTGTGGAAAAACATCTGACAGCGAGGAAAACCACAAGCTGACCATAAAGATGCTTTCACCGGATTGTCGTTCAGCTGGATGAGGTTTAGCTTGTTATTTTCTTATCCCGCAAAAACCATGACTAATCGCCCTCGACCTAAGCAGGCGTGTAATCAGAGGCCTGTTCATATGCGCTTTCTGTCTCATCGCTCAATCCTCAGTCCCATGCAGGCGCTGGGTTTGTATCCGTCAGTCACCACATCAGACTGCTCACCACTTCCATTGTTAAAGTCCAGATGTCACTCTGTAGCCAGCAGCAAAAAATGTGATTTATAAAAAAGCGCCACAGGCTCAAATACCTGAAGGAACCTGTTCAGGTGCTGACGCTATGTTTCTTCACCCGTCACGTCTGAGGCAGACTGCCATATAGGACTGTGTGTTTTTTATGTAAACAAATGCTATCTGTGTTGTGTAGCTTCCTGTTTTGGGTTTGTAACCTGTGGCCCGGCCAGATCCATGTTAACAAGATCCATTCTGTTGAGCCAAAATGTTTACGAGTATTCACTCTTTATTACGTTTGGAAAATGGCTTTGGACTTCAGCCTCGTTTCTGCGTGGTGGGAAACTAATATTGTGTGATGAGATACACAGTTGCCGCTTCATTTCATCTGGGGGGGGGGGGGGGGGCGA
>JAOUQT010130924.1:0-30839 GCA_025769995.1 Xyliphius kryptos | reverse complement strand
CCTCACCTGGATCCTGCTCCTTCTAGCTCCCCCCCCCGTGCGAGCTAATGGTAGCTCCCTTCCGTGCGAGCTACCATATTCCTACAACCAACACCCGAACGTGACACTGTTTGTGTTTGTGTCTGTGTCTGGTACCCTGTCCTGGGTGTATTTTATAATGTGGGTTGCACACATCACCCTTATTGCTACATTTTCTTGATGTAAAATCAGAGTCAGCCGCTCATTTGTATTATAAAATAATAATAAAAAATATAGTACTTTAATTTAATTCTTCCAGCTGTCAGTTTTGGTTGGTGAACTATTTTACAGTGTTTAAAGATTTGCTGCTGTATTTGCTGTACACTCATACTAGCACAATACATACTATAGACAATAACACCACAGTATTAATTTTGTGAACTTTCCACTACCCACAAACATTTTTTATATAGTCTGGTGCTCAGTAGTTGCCAATATTAAACAATATCCTTAAATTATTTACCCTGTCCACAGATATTTGTGTCAGATTCGTATACCAAGGAATATGTCTTTTGGGTAGTTTTAAATATATAATCAAAAAGCTATTTTTTTTATATTTTCTGGACATGGACAAGTGTGCAAATTGATATATTAAGGGTTATGAAATTGTGCTTTACCATTATCCACTTCTATAAGTTGGAGCATGTATCTTAGCATGATATAGATAAGCATGCCATCTGTCCAACAGCCAGTAACTCCATGTAGCATTTGGTAATACCACAAGAAGGTGTCCAGACCTTTTTTGGGTGCTTATACAAAATCTATGGTTATCAACATTTATGACAGCTCTTGACTCAAAGCTTGTCATGTTATGATGGAAAAAAGGAAGAAATTGCTTTGCTTACTGCTGACGATGCCTGAAATTGGTGGGAAATAAAAAAAGAAAACCTTATCTCTGGATCTACAGAAGCCAGAATGAGTGGCAGCTGCTGAAGAGGTTAGGGAGAGCTATAATTAGAGTGAAGCTGGGGTAGGAAGAAGAAAACAAGGTTTAGTTGTGATCTGCTGGATATTTTAATGCAGACATATTAAATAAAATGAATCCAGTCAACTTACAATGTAGATAATGAAATTTTACAATATAAATTATTGACTTTAATAAACAAATTGATTACTAATTCTATCAATAAATGCCATAGGTCTCACTCGGATCTGGGTGGATTTTCCATGTTTTCACCGTATACGCAAAGGTGCCCTCCTGGTCCTCCGGTTTTCTCAATCACTGTAATACCTCACTTGTGGGGCCTGATCATCAGAGAAAAACAATAATGAGAACTAACAAAGTATTAGAGAAACAAATTAAACTGAAATTGTAGAACTACAAAGTCCATCTATATGGAGCTGAAAAAAGTGTGTAGACCTGAGGATGTGTACCTAATAAAATGGCCGATAATTGAATTGGGTTGAATTATAATTGATCCCTAATGACTCAACATTGTTATCAATGAAAACAATTTCGGTGTTGATATAAATCGATATAAACTAAGCAGCATAGCATAATGCCATATATATATATATTCTCTTCTAGATGCTTCTGTGCACATTTCATTCTTTGGGTATATGTTTAAACACTTGTTTGTGGTTGCAATGACCCACATAATACTTGTTCTGAAGAGGTTTTGAGTAAAGAGAACAGATGACTATGGTCTCTTTGTTGTGGAACTGATAAAACAGAACAATGATTGTTGTATCCAATATTGTAGCAGGTGAGTGTGTCACTGTTGCTCAATATATTTAAAAGTAGGACGCAACACCTCAGGAATATGTTTTGTACAACTTCAGACAATGTAGCCATAAATAGATTCACTTGCAAATACCATGAAGTTTTTTTTTTATTTATTCAGTAAATTAATTTATAGGCTTGCTTATTTATGTAAAACAAAATTAAGCATGGGGCGGCACAGTGACTTAGTGGTTCGCATGTGCGCACCACTGGCGATTCCCAGTTCAAATCTCGATCTGGGTGGAGTTACCATGTTCTCCCCATATCCACGTTGGTTTCCTCCTACAGTACAAAAACTTGAATTCATGGATTAAATTGAATGCATATTTATCCAAAATTTAAAAAAAAATTCTTTGCCTTTTCATCTTCAACCTAACATTATTCACTACATGTGTTGTCAGGTTTTATGTCTAAAAAAGCATTAAGACTATGTTTTAAGAAGTAATCAATGATTTATTATTGTCCTATAAACAAGAACTGCTTTCCTGTTACTGTTCAGGATTTTGAAACACTACACATTTTAAAAGTGAATTAAAACCTATATATTAACATAAACATTTGGTTTGTCCCTGTGAACAAAGGTTTGTGTCACAGTATTCCAAAATAACCATAACACTATTAAGGTGGTGCCATCACCACTTCACAAATGCAACTGCAACAAGGGGTGTGACTGAAATGCCAACATTCCAGAGACCTTATCCGACTGAGAACTCTGCAGATTGTGCTTGTAGTATTGCTGTCCTGGTTTTTAGTGACAAAGTCTCATGTCATACTGACCTAAATTCCTAAAAATTCTATGTTTTTTGTGTGTTCTGTCTTACGTTTGTATGATCTATTATGCCATGATGCTATAGTAACTGTGATTAAGCACCCTTATCTGTGCTGAAGATGGAAAGTCTCAATTACAAAATTTGAATAACTGAACTTTATCATCTTTTGCTATCTAGTTTTTTTGTTAGCAATAACGCATAAGAACGTGTATTGTTGTTAAAAAAAAGTGGTATTCTTAGGTGTTACACAGAGCAAAGTACAGTTACACCTCTTCTCGCGATTTATTCACAATGATACACAATTCCTTATTGCTTTTATAAAACACTTCCAAAAATACTATAATTCAAAAAAACGAACTGGAAAATAACATGTATGTAACACATTAACACGAATGTAAATTATTGTCAATAATGTCAGGGCTGGACAAACAGCTCAGCCAACCAGATTTAAGGGCCGTTTTAAAGCCGTTTTATAACTTGATTTAAATGCCTGTAAACATTGCTGTGCCACTAGTAATTGGAGGACACAGAACTGAAGTATGGATACCTTGTGTGTTGCATGTGCAGAAGCATTTACTTTAAGAGGAAAAGGGTTTATCAACACACAAAGCATCCAAGTTTGTCAAAAATATATGACTACAGATAATAATAAATTAAGAGATATTTGGGAGGAGAGTCAGCTCTAATTTGGGAGCTGTACCACATGAGCCTAAAAAAATCTGAACTTCTCATCTGGGTCTTCTGAAATTTTTATATTACAATTGGCAAAGAGCAATATAGTAATTAAATAAATAGATAGTAAAACATAATATTACCTGATAAATTTGCCAGAGCCTGGAACTAGAAACAATGCAATTAAATATACCTGTAAGAATATGATGTAACCTACCGAAAGCTACTTTAAAGCACACTAAAAAACAGGGTGTGAATGTGGAAATATCAATACAGTTATTGACGAAAGGAGATTTCAGATACTTACAGTGAATAACAAGTATAGTATTGAGAGTGAAAGTCAAGAGGATGCAGCAAAAAGTAAAAGGGCTGACCATTGCAGTACAATGAAGACTGTATCAGAAGAACAGCTGAAGAGTTTTTGTTGATGCCACTCTGGATGCAAATTCCTGCTGGGACATAAAAGAGACCCTAAAAACTTGTGCCCAAAAGCTGTTACTTTTGAAAAAGATGGTATTACCAGTAAAAAAAAAAAAGCCCAGACACTGTGCATTCAGCTCATATTAAACTAGATCTTGGTCATCTTTTTGGGACACGTGTTGCCTGCCTGACACTGTTTCATCCTTAATTTCTAAAAACCTGGTATTTATGGATTTTAATGTTCTTGTTGGACATGTACAGTTACAACAGGTTACAAAGATATATAGATGAAAATTGTTAGGTTGATTAAAATTTTGATATTTAAATTATTAAATTTAAACTGTTTCTGAGAAAATCAAACATTTTATCTAAAATACAGGATGTTCCTGAAAACTGTCTTGTTTGTACACTTCCCAAGCAGTATGTCAGAATTTTGACATTTAAATGAGCCTGGATCCAAAGAAGTCTATGTATTAATGTCATTTCTTCAAAGGATTTGAACTTTGTAGAGCAGAGGTTCAATATATTTGACAACTGTAAAGTTAAACTGACAAAGTTTGGGTGGCACAGGTGGCATGGTCGAGTAGTAGTCAGTTTTAATACTGTGGTGATTAAATCTATGTGAGGTTTCCATGTTCTTCCTGCATTTGTGTGGGTTTTCCTCCCACTGACCAAAAACATGAATTCAAGGTGAATTGGCTAATTTTCCGTTATTTGTGTCTGTGTGAGTGTGTTTGTGCCCAATGACTGACGATTTGCAGCTGCAGGCTGTGCATTTTACACCTAGGCCTTAAGTAATGATCTGTTTTAATTATCCCTTTTTTTAAAGGGGGGCCAACACTGCCAACAAGTGTGTTTTAATGAGATCAAAATAATGTGTAAATAAAACCTTTACATATGAGTGCGTAAAATCCTTTCTCAGGTCCTCCTTGATAATCTCCCACCCGCCTCCACATTACAATAACATCATAAAATTTCAGAATTATTTAGGAATATAACACATACCACAAATCCTGATTAAATCCAGAACATTTACACATAAACTCAATTCTCCTTTTTTTCATAATAAGAGTTTAATTAATTTATATAAGAAGTCCTTTCTATTGCAATGAAAGCTGATGTTGAAAGTCGAGTTGTATTTTTGTAATAAGTTTCAATTGGCTGAAAATGTCTGCTCATCAAAAGTACTCTACAATCAAAGGGCATAGCAAAGGCCATCTAGAATGCTAAAGATTTGCTTTACACTTTATTTAATGCCCCCGAGGCCTACAAAAAGGCTTAGGCTACCATGATACGAAAATACATGTCCGGAAGTGGAGCAACCAAGGGGAACATAATGTAAGCAGACAAAGCATATAGAATTATTTAATAAGCATTCATGGACAAAATATAATTAACCTCAGTCTATGATTCAGATATTTTTAGGCCTTCAGACAAGGCTTATCAGAACGGCCTGACGGCCCGCCACCGTCAATGTGTCCTGGAGTATCTGAGCAGTAATGGATTAATCAGAAGATTATACCTTAAAATGCATTTTAATTAAAAAACATATATACAACAATACTTTGATTATAAATAAGTGCTATAATTTGTGCCTCAACAAAAATGCACTCAAGAGTGATAATAATGTTCAGGCTATAATTCTATTTTTATTTTACTCTTATTATGTCATGATTCAATCAGTTTACATCTAAAGCTACAACTAAAGCTTATTTTACTGTTCAAAACAGTGTTCTTTCGAGGTACCCCAACATGTACTAACTTTGGAAATGCACAAACTTTATATATTTGTAAAAAAGCACTTTAAAGCAAAGATTAGGCGGCTGGTATGAATGACGCGCAGTATTTGTTAATAATTTAGCAAACATTGTGATTGTCATGTGTTGCCTACGGCTGGCAGTGAGCAGTCCTGTACGAATTAAAGCTAAAAAAAACCTAAAAATAAATTCATTTATAAACAAAGCAAATACACTCACAGAACAAACACACTGGTCAGTGGTCAGTCTCGACCCCCGCAGCATGCACTGATACTGGTTTTAAAGGGCTCACACATTCATTAGGTGGAGCAGTGTGAGGTGCGATAATTAACCCTAATTAAAGTCAATTACAAATGGCTCCGCCTTCATACACCCAGTATGCCTGCCACAAGCACTAATTGCTTGTTTATTAAATGATGATGATGATGATGATGATTATCCCGATCAGTCGTAGCCGACCCTCGGTCACTTCATGAATCGTGATTCACAAAGTATTTTGGCAAGTATAGTGGAGTAGTTTGCCATTGCTTTCGTTTATTATATAGCAAAGCACAAAATAATTTTATTAATGACTTTTCTTCGGTTTATTAATTATGGGCATAGAGAATCCCACCACGACCTTAGTACAGGATTGAGTGGAAGATAATGAATGAATAAATAAATGTGTTTTATGATTTGCATTAGTCCTGTCATGAATCATGATAAATACTGAAACAATATCATCAGCCGACGGTTGACTACAACAATGTAGGCTAAGTATAAAATGACCTAGATTGGAAACAGGATTTTTACATCTGCAATATCAGACAATGTCCTGGGAAAAAAATGCGAACCAGTAGCATCTGTGTCAAACAGATTGCAAAAGCAGACTACCTTGCTTCTGTGAGTCTGTGACACTCTAGTCACGCCAGGTAACAAATCTGTCGTTTGAAATGGCTTATTTTTTATGCATCACCTAATGAGGAGGGCGGCACAGTGGCTTAGTGGTTAGCACATTTAACTCTCAGGAGTTTCCATGTTCTCCCCGTGTCTGAATGGGTTTCCTACGGGTCTTCCGGTTTCCTCACACCGTCCAAATCGAATGCTCCAAATTGCCCCGTATAGAGTGCCTACATGTGTGTGCCCAGCGATGGATTGGCGCCCTGGTTCTCTTCTGGAGATTGACAAAAACACGTATGCAGATCAATGGGGATGCGTGTAAATGTAAGCAAAACAGTGGTAAAAATTCTGTCTTGTCTTTTCTATTTTAGACATAAATTAAATAAATAGCAAAATTATCCAGCCAAATGTTTCAAAAGTTAACCATGACAAATAACACCTTCATATTTGACATTTTCATGTTTTTTTTATTTGTTGTTTTTTTTGTGTCATGTTAATTTCTATCTACAATCCAAATAAACGAGTAAGGTAAATTATAGACTTTAAGTTGCCCTAGGTATGAATGTGTTTGTCTATATCTCTGTCCTGCCATGAACTGCCAGACTGTCCTGGGTTCTTCACCTAATTTCACCCAGTGAGTGCCTGGAGAGATTTTAACACCTTCCATGACCGTAATTAGAATAATGAGCTTAGAAAATAAATTAATGAGTAATTAACACTTAAAAACAATTGACATTTTTAAATTTCAGTTGTCCTTGACCATTGTGTCAAGTGGGCTGTTTATAAATAGAGCCTTAATGTACTGCAAAAAATTATTGCATTTTTTCTGAAAAGATTTGGGCAGAGCTGTATAGTCTAAAGTAGCTTTTTACAGATTATTTTTTAATTTACTGTTTTACTTTAACCTGCCATCATTAGTGTGGAAATTAGAAATAAAAGATTAAAATAGTAGGTTTATGTGTCTGAAAGGCATTACAATAAATAATGAAATTTGGGCCATCATTTATTAAGGCGAGTCAAGTGTGTCAGTGAGATGTGGCAACTCACAGTCATTTTAATTATCTGCATCCTGGACAGTTAAATCAGTTTATATGTTAAAACATTATATATAAATTAATAAATGATATTTGAGGTGTATTTTGAGAAGCAAACAAAGTGCTATCCATGAATATTTCGTCTTTGTTGACCTGGTTGGCCTGTGGTACTTATTAATACATTTATTTAAGTGCACATAATTAGACTTGTTTCAAAACACTTTACTGATCTACTTTTTTGTTAGCCCTGAATGAACAGCAATAAAGCAATATGGTGACCCCAGAGAAGCAAAGAGTGCTTCAGCCACCTGTCTGTTCCTGGCTCCAAAAATTCACAGCTTTGAGGCCATATGCTGCTTTAAAAACAAATTCACCACATTTTGACAAGGATTCATCTTTCAAAATCTCACCACAACAGAAATCCGTCAATGTTTCAAAAGCATCCTGTGCAAACCAGACCAAGTTTTATTTTATTTATTTATCTTTCATTGAGTATACTAAGCTTATGATGATCACAATGCAATAAATCACCTAAGGAAAAGTTATTAAATAAAAAGTCCTGCGAAATAAAAATAACCTTACCACAAAATGATATTTAAGTAAACTAAATACTTGCACACCCCTGCATAAATGAGGTCTTGAATTTTTAATTGTTAGTTAGGGAGGGAATTTGCCGATGATCAGGGAGGTGTGGACAGTACCTGTCGCCAGAGTCCTGGGCCAACCGCTCTTGTGTAGGCATTGGAGGGGAAGTGGACGAGAGGTGCATCGGTGACCCAAATGACGCGCAAGTGACCACACACTTTCAGGCAGACAGATTTGGAACCATGTAGATGGAAGCAGAGGACATTGGGCCCCTCTACCGTTCTCTGAACATGTGAAGGTGCCAGGGCAACCAGAATCTGCTGTGAAGGAAGTGTGACGGTGATGCTGGGTGGAGGAGAGGCGGAGCCAATGTTTGATCAAAGATCAAATAGCACACCTGATGCTGCTCTGCCTGATGATTGCCATCAAAACCAAATGAACTGGTGGGATGGAGACACACAATGTTATGTGGAGACAGTACTGTATAAGCCCAGTGTTTCTGACAATGCAAATGTTTCATGTTGGCAGTAAAACCTGTGTTTTTTTTTCGTGAAATGAGGACCTGTCTCTGGTCCTCATTCCTGCCCTCCCCTCATTACAATACACTTTGCATCAAAATTTGAGTATGCTTAGGAACAGTGTCTTTTTAGAAATCCCATTTGCACTTAAGTGTTCATTACTTGACTGATGTCGTGAGATATTGTTTCAATGATTAACAGCAACAGGTCTGCATACAATGAATTTAAATGTTGTCTGTTGACCTAAAACCAGAAAGGTACACAACTAAATATAAGGTAAACTTAAACGACAGTTCAGTAAAACAATTAGGTCATTAACAACAGTTCAACTCCCAGATTAAACAAATGGAAGCGGAGTAATGTTGGTGCATTCTTTTGAATGCTTACAAGTGAAACAACAAACCAGCAATCACACAAATGGTAACATCTTTTTTTTTTTTCGGATCTTTGAAGGTTTCACTGTGGGAATACACACTGATTCTTCAAAGGTAATTACTCTTTATATTACAGCATGTCCATCCTGTTTGCCCCATCCTGCTCTCGGGACTGAACACATGGACATGGATAATAGGTTCTGTTAATGAGCCAGTCCTTCATTATCAATCTTGCTATGTTGCTAGAGGATCTCTAGTTTATGGAAGAGCCCTGCTGTAGACACAGTAGGTAAAAATGTGATAATTGCAGTGCACATAGTAACCATATAAACCCACGGTGACTAAAGTTAGAAACAGCCTGATTCCAATACATTCACACACCTCTCAAATCCAGTCCTTTTCAAGAGAGGGAATGCCCTCTATGCCCTGTACCACCTGGTTAAAACAATAACAGCTGACTTGTTGTTGCCCTCCACAATGGCTATAAATCATTGGTGTGCCTCTGGCAACCCCCACTGTTCACCTCTTGCTTACCACTCCAAGCAATGCAATACTCACATTTAGATACTTTATAGCAGGTTTTAGGAATGTTTTATTATCCGTAGCAGTGTGCTTTACATTTTAGCTCATCTATTTTAATCATGCTTGCTAAGAGCAAGTGCCTCTATATTTTCTAATGATACTTTTGGTAAGCATGGACAATACTTGAAATTCTATTTTATGGATTCAATGTAGTGGTGTAACAAAGGATAAAACTTATTTAGCCCTGGTTTAAATAATTTGGTATATTGTTTACATATGCATACTTTGTAATACTTATGTTCACATTGACTTTTGTGGTTTTGTCTGTTTGGTGGTTTATAGATTCAAAATAGTTCTAATCTGTTCTATTTTTTTCACAACTATTTACATTGTAGATTCTCACTGAAGGCATCAAAACTACGAATGAACACATGTGAAGTTATGTACTTAACAAAAAAAGTAATAACTGAAAACGCTTTATATTCAAGTGTCTTCAAAATAGCCACCCTTTGCTGTGATTACTGCTTTGCACACTGTTGGCATTCTCTCAATAAGCTTTAAGAGATGAAATGGTTATCAGGTGTGCCTATAAGTGTTAATTAGTATACTTAATCAAAATGCCAAGTGTGCAAAGCAGTAATCAGAGCATAGGGTGGCTATTTTGAAGAAACTAGAATATAAAACATGTTTTCAGATATTTCACCTTTTTTGTTACTCCATGTATTCATTCATAGTTTTGATGCCTTCAGTGAGAATCTCCAATTTAAATAGTCGTGAATATACAGAAAATGCATTGAATGAGAAGGTGTATCCAAACATTTGCCCTGTATTGTACATTTTGTGAGCAATCCCATTTTAAATATAATTAAAACACATTTAACAGCTAAATTTTCTACAAGTGCTGGACAGTATGAAAAACTAAATCTTTCATCTTTTTTGAGTGGTATTGATTTTATTTCATTTACATGAACTTCTAACAAAGTCCATTCTTTGGATATTATGTTTTAGGATCACTGTGTGGCATGCTTCATTTGCATCATATTGTCATAGTGGTGTCATAGCTTGTGTTTTTGAAAAGTACGTTCATCTACTGCACAGTTTAGACATGAACAAAGACATGCAAAGAATTAAGTGGCTATATATGCACTTATGTACAGATCTGCGCATGTGTAAGTAATATATAGTGCGTGCATCTGTTCATCTTAAATAAACTTTCGACACTCACTTATATGTAATTTTAACAAGGAGGGACCAAATAAGGGCCAAGAAAGAATACCCCAAGCTCAGAGGGGGGTTTTATTAACATTTATTTAAAATCTATATTAGACTATAACTTTTGACTGATGTAAATGCTGTGGCCTTGCGTTCCTGCAGGTCTAGCTTATAAAGGCCACATGGGTCTGTCAGCAAAGACCCCTGCAGGAGTGTTAATTACCTTTATAAAACAGGTAGTTCTGCTCCTCAAGTCTGATTGGCTGACTCGTATGGCCAGTCGTGACATTATTGAGAATGATGCACACCTCTGACCAATTCAGAAAAGTAGCATGAAATACAATACATTATTTTCTTTTTTTTTTTAAAATTAAGTATTTAATTGTAAGAGAAACCTGTTACTTAGCAATCAGCATTCCTTTTAAACACCAGACCAGATTACATTGCGGAAGACCAGTTTATTTTGCTTTCAATAAATGCTTTTTTTTTTTTTTTTTTTTTAATATAATGTGTTTTTAACCATTTCATATAAGCACTAGGGCACTTGAGGGTGTGCAATATTGTGAATAAATCACAGAAAAGTGGTGTAACAGCACTCTGCTACAGTCGTGTCTAACATCACCTCTTTCCTTTGATTTATTTGCAAAAATGCACACCCTCTCATGCCTTTTTCCTTTAATAATTAACCGTTCCCCCAGCACTGCTGCACTTCTGACCACAGTAATAATTTCCCCCCCACAATACAGTAAAGAACAATGCTCAATTGCCTGAGATTCACTGTTCAGGGAGAGAAAAATAATTTGAACCGTATTTCTCAGGCAGGTGCAACAATTAACCGTACCTACCAGCCAAGCCTGCCGCCCATCAACAGGCTCCGCCCATCATGCACTCACACCAAACCCTTGTTTACTATTTATGTCCCACTTGTTTTATTTGGTTCTTTATGTGTAGTTCAGGAACACATTTTTAAGTACATTATTATTATTATTATTATTATTTTGTGTTCTACTGTGTTAAGCTATTAGTTAATCTTGCGGTAAACAATAGGGAGTGGTAGCTCAATGGTTAGGGTGATGGGCTAGCAATCCATGGGTTGTGGGTTCAAATCCCAGGTCCAATAAAGCTACCAATGTGGATCCTTGAGCAAGACCCTTAACCCTCATTGCTCCAGGGTGCTGCATTAACCCTGTGTTCTGACCCAGTTATCAAGTTGGGATACTTTTAAGTCACTTTGGATAAAAGCGTCTGCTAAATGACCAAATGCAAATACAATATGATGCAGTAAATGTGTGAACCTGATAATACTGAAGGGGGGAACTTAAACAATTTAAAAAAAAAACAGCATAGGCCGCATTACTGTGGTAATCACAAATAAATGCAAACAAATTGAAACTGCTGAATGACAGGAAAGGAAGCACTAGTCTAAATTATGGACTTTAGGCATTTTTCAGGCATGGGTAATCAGATAGAGAATCTGTTGTGCATTTATTGTATTGCATAGCGTACCAAAAATAAATATTGAATTCAGTATAAACATGCATGTTGGTGTGCTATTAATTTGCTTATACAGCAACTATAACTAAACAGAGGAGGTTTACTTTTTAAGGCTTTTTTATTTTGACCTTATTCACGTGTCACTCTATTAGTCGAGTAGAAGAAAAATAAATCATTCAATGAACCCTTGGTAAAGACTAGCACATTTTCAAATGACCTTGCAAGGATTTGTTAAGGGCATTAACACTCTCGCCCTCTATACAGTTGCCACAAATTTTAATTAAAAAGCGTGGAAAGATACCTCACTGGCAACACAGGTTCCTGCAGACTGACATGGACCTCTGCTACCTGCTTTCCCTTCCTGCTGGTCCTTGCTCTGCATAAGTCTCATCCACAAGGAACTTAGTGCACTAGTGGAAGAGCCACGGGGGTATTTCTCATTACTTCTTATCTCATCCCATCAGCTCTGATAACTAGGAGCCTGTGGCGAATTCCTTGTTATGTAAAACTCTGGACCTGTCAAAAGGAAAGCTAAGATGGTGTCTGCTATCCAAGCACAGCCAGATAGGATTTTATTCCATCCTCATGCATGATAAGAGCAACTGAAAAGTACAAACTGGGAGAATTGTTACAATGCATTTGTCATAGCTGCAGTGGATTTTCTCTGTCAAGAGCAATTACTTTTGATGAGACATGTTTTTTGGCACTAAAGGGTGACAAAGGTAACAGATTGACTTATAATTTGAGCTGAAACTGAGAGAAAACATATAATTCTGTTTTCCATGTACTATTTTCTAAGGTCCATGTTTCTTAAATAAATGGTATTTGTAGGTCTAGAATTTAAATTTCTTGAAAAATGCTAATACAAGCACTGGTTTGTGCTGTATGATCCCACAACCATAATAAAATAGCTTTCAGCTACAATTCATAAACAGTCAGCTAAAATTTACATATGCACATATTAACATCCTAATGACTGACAGAATCACAGCAGTTTTTATGTAGATATACACATGTACTCAATATAAAACTTTAATAAAACATACAGTTTCAAAATAATGTTTTTGAAAAAGCAGAGCTGTTAATGTGTTTCACAATGATATTCAGCAGAAATCTAATTGTAGATTAAAATCTACGAAAACAATATAAAAATAACTCAGGGACTGTGCACATCTTTCCAGGTCATTCGATTGCATAGCAAAAAATCTACCTCTGATGGCATGAGACATCTACACACAAGGTTGCATTTCACTACTCCCACTGACACAAAAAGTGGGGGATGGGCGTTAACCGACTCGGTCAAGCGGCTGCGTATGATCACAAGCACCTCCCCAGGTCATCACAGCATAGTGACAATGACTCAAAATACAATCAGGCCATGCCATTGGCTTTGAGACTGGTTGACTTGCTACTGGCATGATTGATATGAATGTCTGGGTTAAATTCTTAATGGTGGCCACCCATTCTTACCTAATTTTGCATTTACATTTAGTCATTTAGCAGACGCTTTTATCCAAAGCGATTCACAAATATTCCAACTAGGGTGGAATCAGAACACAAGGTACATACAGCTACCTTGGAGCAATGCGGGTTAAGGGTCTTGCTCAAGGACCCACAGTGGTAACATCAGTGGACCTAGGATTTGAACCCCAGCCTTCAGATTGATAGCCCAACATCCTTACCACTAAACTACCACTCCCACACAAGTCTGGAGTTTTTCTTCAATGCCTGTGTTTTTGATTGTTTACCCACATTTAAGGATTGACAACAGGTATTCATTGGGATTGGGATCTGTGAAGTTTTCTGGTCCTAGACCCAAAATGTTCAGCTATACCCTTGGTCCTGTTACATAGTGTGCCATCATGGTGATAAAAGCATTTTTTATTGCGGAAGAGCTTCTAGATCAAGTTGCATTGGGACCATTTGACATTTTATATGAATTCAATGCAGTGTTTTGGCAAATTTGTGAGCGGCAGTGCGATCTATCACTGAGCACACACTCCTGTATATAGGGGGTAATTTAGAGCAGCCAATTTACCAGAGTAAACCCACACAGAGCATGGAAACGACAACCAGATTAGAATGTGGATCTGGATCTGAAGCGCTAAGAGGCAAAAAAGCCAACCTTTAAGTTTGGATTCAAAATCATTTAAGGAAATATTTAGGACATTTATTTGTACCAGACACTACAAATTAACCTTCAGCAGGCTACTTGTGTACATGTTTCTACACAAAATGTCAGAAACAGACTCATAAAGTGCAGCATTAGAAACCAATTTCCTCTAGAGGGTCTTCTATGCAGTTCTAATGCAGTTTGCCAGAGAACACCAAAAGATAAAAAGGTTATGATTTTCCAAATGAATCATATTCTGGATCTCAAGGAGATCTGAAGTGTGATCTACTGTTTCCATATTTTTCTTTTTTATTGTATTTTCAAGATAAATTAACACAATGAATAAAATATAATGTGTTAATAAGTGTGAATGCTACAGCTATACCAGGTGATTCAAAATGTATAATAGTAGTCATTTTTGGTAGCATTTTTAACAGTGAAAAGATTTGTACTGTTTGTGGTAGGGACAAAATGCTGAGACAAGCATATGCATTTATTGAACATAAACATATTTTCCATAGATCAAAAAATGTAGATTTTTAAAGCTGAAGGCAAATACATTATTAGAACAAAAGTAATGAAACACACCCTATTATCACTGATTTCAGATGTTTCATTCAGTCTCATTGCCACAGGCATTTATTCGCCTAGCAATACAATTTGAACAATTGTATGTTTCTAACTTTGTGGGAACAACTTTGGAAAGGGTTTAACATGACTTGGCACAGTGCACAATTAAAATACAATACTGTCATATATGCATTAGTTTGGTCCCCTAACCTCTACCGTAGTCATCATTTTTAATATTTGTTATGGCTTATTGGGTTTTCTCCAAAGTGCTTTAGGGCACATGCAAATAATCATTAATCAGCAATTCAGAGTAAACACATCATTAGAAATGCATAAACAACATAGTAAACAAGTTGCATAAATGGCCATAAAAATGTACAGAATATATTAATCTAATCTATATTAATCAAATCGATTATGTTTAATAAATGTATGATTCTGAGGACTATAAGAAAACCTGCACCCTATAAACAGAGATCATGCATAATATTCTAAAACTAAGTTTAGATCACTTCTGTTTTTTTAAACCTGACAATGTAGCACTTTATTAGTTATTAGAAGGTTTTAGTAATCAAAGTAAAACTTAACAGGTAACCATTGCCAACAGGTAAACAAAACTGGACTAAATTGCATGACTCTTCTTTAATTTTAATATAAACAAGTTAACATTCCTCTTCCGCTCACATGTTGTCTTCGCATATCTTTCAGTCCATTGCAATTTTGCGCAGCCTGTATAATTCCATTTTAATGCAAACCTGCTGTCAACAGTGCACGTGAGTCCAAAACTAAAGCCAAATAAACTCCACTGACATTATTATGCAAAGATTCCAACCATTAAACAGCCACCAACAACAAGAAAACAACAAGAAAACTGTTTACAGATGGCAGAGGATCAATGCAGGGAAGAAACAAACAAGCAAAATAAATAGATGAATACTGAAAAGCAATCCAAGAACATAAAAGCAAGAGAAAAGAGAACAAGGGGAACAAGGGTGTGGCAAATTAAGTGGAAATAAAAGACAGGTGCATCAAAACACAGGTGACACAGAGAGAGCATACGGAAAAAGTAAGCCAAATAATAAAAATCAAAAGAGGATGGCTCAGTTGTTACACCTGCATTTTCATCAGCAATGCTGCTGATATCTATTTACTATTGATTCTTCTTTATTTTATTGTGCTTATTGTAATTTCATTCATTATCTTCCGCTTAATCCCGTACTAGGGTCGCGGTGGGATTCCCCATGCCCATCCAGGGGAGAATGTATCAGGCGCTGGGCAGATATACCCAGGAAAGGGCGCCAATCCATCGCTGGGCATACTCAAACACTAACATGTTTTTGAAATGTGGGAGAAAACCAGAGAACCCGGAGGAAACCCACGCAGACACAGGGAGAACATGGAAACTCCACCCAGATTGGAATTTCAACTGGGAATCCCCAGCGCTGAAAGGCGAATGTGCTAACCGCTAAGCCACTGTGCAGAAGATAATGGATGAAAGAATGTGTTCTGGTGCAGCCACATTGTGCCAACACCTGGCTACAGCATTTGAACTATTTTAAGCAGTTTATGCAGTGATTTCAGGAGTGTACTAAAGTAATCTAACCTTAAAATGTATTTTGCTGTGTTAGTGGCAAACCTTTCACTTATATGACTAATGAACACAGACATACACTGTAGCTGAGAAGAATTGCTTTCCTTCCCTCTTCTTTTCTTCAGGTGTTCTACCAATTTGCCATTAGTATCACTTTATAAGCACAGGGGTGTTATATTTTTTTATGGATTGGTCTGGTTGTAGCTATGTGTTTGGTTATTGTAGGGTTATTCCTTACATTTTATGCAAACTTTAACAAAGATATCTAATGCAGGTGGGTGGTCTGCATTTATGGGTACTCTCAGCTCCCCTGGATGATCCTCCAGCATATTAGTAATTATCTATTAGCACCAGCAAACAAATAACTGCATGCTTGGCATTCAGCTGCCATTTTGTATTGCTTTTGCGCCTTATGTTTTGGTTTACCATCTTTGGCACGAAGGCATGTTTTTGGTGTCATAACATTTAACAAATGTTTGATATTTGATTGGAGGGGGGGGGGGGCACTGGTGTAGTGATTAGCACCCTCACCGCTCAGCACTGTGGATTCACGGTTGGAATCCTGATCTTGGTGGAGTTTCCATGTTCTCCCCCAATCTGTGTGGGTTTCCTCTAGGTTTTCCGGTTTCCTCCTACAGTCCAAAAACTTGAAAAAAAGCTCCAAATTGCTCCATATCGTGTGTGTGTGGCTGTGTGGGTGAGTGTGCCCAGCGATAGATTGGTGTCCTGTCCTGGTGTATCTTCCCAGCGCCCTAGACGTTCTATCCTGGATAGGCATGGGGAAGCTCACCACGAACCTAACAAAGGATTAAGTGGAAGATAATTTGGTAGACAGAGTTCCATGCAAACACTGGAATCCTATTTGTGATCCTTTGCATTGGAAGTTTCTTTTATGGAGCAATGTTATGATTATTCTTGAAGGTTTGCTATTGTTAACATTTTCTAAAGTAATGTAATGTAATTAATGGATATTCCATTTCACAGGGATTCTTAACTGGTTTTAGCCCAGGATTCACATTTTCTCATTGCCATTAAATCATGCCTCACTTTTACAGAATACAAACCAAACAAATATTTTTTTTTAATAGTAACATTTAAACATACATTTACATACAAAGTAAATTTAGGAGCAATTTATTTAAAAAACTGAGAAACCTGTCCATAATGAATGAAAATCCACATCTCAAATATTCATACAAATACTGAGTTAGATTTGCATTTCGCTTTTCAGATTTTGCTAATTCGAAAAGAAAAGTTAACTAGTAAACGAATGTGGCTACCATGGCAGCAAGAATTTCTTTGCACTTCTGACACGTACCTTTCCCTCTCGCTCTCTCTATTTTGTTTTTAACCAAAATATAAGATGATTACAAAATTAGGGCTGCACGGTGGCTTAGTGGTTAGAACATTCGCCTCTCAGCGCTGGGGATTCCCTGTTCGAATCCCTATCTGGGTGGAGTTTGCATGTTCTCCCTGTGTCTGTGTGGGTTTCCTCCGGGTTCTCCGGTTTCCTCCCACATTCCAAAAACATGAAGGTAAATTGAATGCTCTAAATTGCCCTGTATAGTGTGTGTATGTGTGTGTGACTGTGTTAGTGAGTGTGTACCCAGCGATGGATTGGCACCCTGTCCTGGGTGTATCTGCCCAGTGCCCGAGACGTTTTTCCCTGAATGGGCATGGGGAACCCCCCCGTGACCCTCATAAAGGAATAAGCGGAAGATAATGAATGAATGAACTACTTATTGAATTTTGTGTCAATAGAGGCAGATATTTTGAAGCCAACATAATTATAAGTTGGGTCTGTTTGACACACATTTGGCCAAATAAAAAATTGGGAAAATGTTTACATTAATATTAATATCAAGTCGTCCCATCCTGACCCCCCTAATTTTCCATTTAAGATATTCAGTGGAAATGTATATTACAGTTACGTATGAACAGACCCAACTTGCAAAGATCATATCAAAATGTTGTGCACGAGGGCAGCGTGCATGCAGCCTGTTACAGTTGCTTCTGCGATTTCCCCTCGGAGATCAATAAAGAATTCTGATTCTGATCTGTCTGCTTCCTGTCGGTTCTGCCAGTTCCAGGCAGGTATTTCCTTATTAGAGCATTTAGCCAATTACATTCAGCATTACTGCTGTCATAAGTGTAGATAAACCTTTGTTGCATCAACCAATCAGATTTTGAGTCTTTGATAGCAGAGCCTTCTACGCTATGGCAGCATATTCACGTGCTCTGATTGGAGAATTTGTTTGATATGGCAATATTTTTAGCCGATTAAACTTATCACTGAAATACAACTCAGCTTTCAGCATCAGGTTTGATGGCATGAGAAAATGATATTTTTTTTTTAACTAATTAAACTCTATTTAAGGAAAAAAAAGGATTTTTTTTACAAATCATCAGGATTTAAATATGATTTTTGGTGAGTGTTTTTTTTTTCAAAAATATATTTTTTAGATTACTGTTGGTGATTAATGGGGTGGGTACGAGGACTGAAGCCAGAATTTCACAGGCTCATGTAAAGTTTATTTTTTACACATTAGTCTAAATTCATTAAAACATGGATAGGCCGATGGATCTGCCTGTTGCTTGCATTTCTGCCTTTTCGTGTACACACCTACTGTATAAGCATCAAATTAATATTAATAAATATATTTTTATTGTGTCTTGGTTTTGGCAGGTGTCCCTGGATTAGCTGGTCTTAAAGGCCAACCTGGAGAGCCAGGACTCAGGGGCTCACCAGGTAAAATGGGACCTCAAGGATTTCCAGGGCCACTTGGACTCAAAGGGACAAAGGGAGAATTGGGGATACCAGGACAAAAGGGAAACAAAGGGAACATAGGACCTGAGGGTCCTGAAGGGCCTCAAGGAATTACTGGAGAATTAGGCGAGAGAGGCCCCCCGGGACCCCTAGGACCCCCTGGAAGACCAGGCCCCAAAGGTGACCTTGGCCCTCCTGGTCATAAGGGCAACATTGGTTTGCGTGGGGATAAAGGCTCAAAAGGAGACACTGGTGAACAGGGCCCTAAAGGAGACATGCCTGTAATACATAAAAGTGCCTTTTCTGTGGGACTAACAGCGCAAAGCAAGTTGCCAGCCAGCAACACACCCATCCGTTTTGACAAAATCATCTATAACAACCAGAATCACTATAACCCTGACAGTGGGCGCTACACCTGCTCTGTCTCTGGTGCTTATTATTTTACCTACCACATCACAGTCTTCTCCCGAAATGTCAAAGTGGCACTCATGAAAAATGGGCAAAGCATGATTCACACCATGGACAACTATCATAACAACGAAGACCAAGCAGCAGGTGGTACGGTGCTTCATCTGGAAGTTGGAGATAAGGTGTGGCTTCAGGTGGCTGGAGGCCACAATGGACTTTATGCAGATGATGATGATGACACAACATTTACAGGGTTCCTTCTGTTTGCTAAGTAATGCACACATTTAAAAATAATTACAAGAAATATATTTATTTGCGAGATTAAATTATCAATTAAAAATAAATCTTAATCTAAAGCAAATATGCAAAAGTACCCATCAAACTGGCTTTCATACTGTTATTATATTATAGTGATTTAGTATAGTAATTTATAGTGATTATTAATTTTGCTATCCACTGATAAAACTACTTTGATTTATATTGCTTTTCTTTATTTCTATCAATGGCTAGTTATGACAAAAATAATTTGAATACCTTTTAAAATAAATACAATGACATTAAAACATATATATATGTAATACAAAATATACATTTTATGTGTTACTAAAATAAACTACATGATTTGCTACGTGTTTTTTATGTTGTAATTTTTTGTTTTATATTTTACCAACATTTATTTATTGCATTTTTATTGTACCATTTTTTATTCACATTTACTAAATATAATTAATTCAAATTAAATTAAACAACAATGCACATTAAGCAGTGTATTAAACTGAGCCGAATCCTTCTTTTTGGATCTTTAATCTCAGCCAATCACGGTCGTCCTGTTGATCCGCCCGCAAAAATGTTGCCAGATTGGAGTCATTAAATCCCCGATAAGTGCTTACTTTTCCTGTCATACATTAAACAAAATAAAACTTTTTTACTTACTGAATATCCCTGGTTTGATTTGACATAAACTATTAAGACTTTAATTTTAAATATGATAAAATAAAATAAACGAAATTATTAACCTTGCATTTTAATGGATACCCAACCAACACGTTTAAGTGTATTTAAATTATATACACATTTTATTTCCCAACTAATTATACACACATTGCAATGTAAATTGACAGTGCAATCTGAGTTTAACATAATTTCTCATCTTACACTAAAACACCGCCCGAGGTGGGCTCCTTTCACAAGAAAGACTCTTGATGCCATTTCCAACAAAAGAGTCTGGGACTGGGGGTGGGGAGTCATGGGAGCACCAGTACAGTTATTTGTTGTTTATTCTTCTACTCATCAATGCAGTAATGAAGTTTAGTGCAAAGCTCCACAAAGTTGAACAAATACATTGTTTCTTTACACATATTGTCATGCAAACTCTACTCTTTCACTGAAAAACCAAACCACAAAACCATTTACTTACCAAAAATTGTTTAAGTTAAATCCAAATCTAATCTTAACAGTTAAAAAAAACTGTTGTGGTTTTGTGGTATTCACTTTTAATTAATAAGTAGTGATTAAACCGCAGCTTTATCTATGTTGGTGACTTTATAAAGCTCTAAAAAACAAACTTTAAACACAGCTTAAGAACATCTTATATGACCTGGTTTTAGCTTCTTTTCTGACTTAGATCCCTGTCTACTAATAAGCTAAAAAATGATTCATGGTATTTAAAGGCACCATTAACAAATGGCCAAATGAATGTAAACACTTAGCCATAACGGTCAGGGAGTTTTTTGCCAAAAAAAATTGCCAATAAAAGTACAAAGTAATTATTTAAGTAAAGAAATTTATTACACTAACATTGCATTTGGTCATTTAGTAGACGCTTTTATCCAAAGTGACTTACAACTACCACAATTTGGTTGTGGTCCGAACACAGGGTTTTTAAATAGCATCCCTAGAGCAATAAGGGTTAAGGGACTTGCTCAAAGACCCCCATTGGTAACTTGGGCCATTGTAGCCTGAAGGTCCCCGGTTCGATTCAGTGTCCCACCAAGTACTATGACTGAAGGCAAGGCTCCCCACTGCTCCAGGCACTAGAGATTATTTCACCAGTGTGTTTTGCTGCAGGGATGTGTTAATGTGGAGAACGAATTTCTCTGTGTGTAAGCACTGTCTGCAAAATAGATCACTATCACTTAAGGTGGACCTGGGATTTGAACCCACCTTTAAATTGATAGTCCAACACCCTGAGGCAGTTGTGGGCTTGTGGTTAAGGAACCACCTTCAAGTCAAGTAAAAAAAATCAAATAAAGAAAAAATCCTGATTAAGTAATAATTATTTTCCATAACCTACTCCACAATAATTGGCACTCTTACGAATTTCTTGGAAATTAATGTATTTGAACCATTTATGTCATTTCTTCTGTAGTCTATAAAGTGTATCAAAATATCTATGAAACTTTAATTGGTAATTCATCACTTCCTGTTTCCCTGGGGTATAAATATGGCCTTACACATCAGCCTATTTCTCTTACTCACTCTTAAACATAGGAAAGACAAGAGAACATACTATTCAAGTAAGGAAGATGTGTCTTCATAATTCAGGCAATGGCTTCAAGAAAATAGCCTCTCACCAGCAGATGCCCTTATCTACAGTCAGAGCAATTATCAAAACGTTCAAAACTTCTGTGACAAACAAACCTGGAAGAGGATGCAAGTGTATCTTGCCACAATGCACAGTGTGAAGGATGGTAAGAGAAGTAAAAAGTTCTCTAAAGCTTACTGTAAAAGAATTGCAGCAAATAGTGGCATCTTGGGCTTACGAGGTCTCTTAAACAACCATCAGGTGTTATCTACATGCCGACAAGCTGTTTGGTCGACATGCACAGAGAAATAATTTTCTAAATTATACTCATAAGCGTAAACGGGTACAGTTTGCCAAGCCATGGGACCGTGTGCTTTTGTCAGATGAGACCAAGATAGAGCTTTTTGGCAACAAGCACCTCATGTCCACAGTTAAGTAGGGGGAAGGATCGGTGATGTGGGCTTGTTTACTCCCAAAGGACCTGGAAATCCCTATAAGGAAAACCTGTGGGTGAACTGAAGAGGGGAGTACACAGGACTCTGGATGATTTAAACGAGGTTGTGGTTGAAAATCCCTTTTTCTGTATCCTCCCATCTTTTGAAGAATTAGAGAAGAATATTAAGTGCTGTAGAAAGATTAAGGAGGCTCTACAAAGTACTAACACCAGGGGTGCAAATAATTGTGGAACACATGATTTCATTCAAAGGATTTATATCTTAATGTGTTATTTTTCCCCCAACTAAATAAAGGCACTTGAATTAAAGCTTGGGATTTTCTCTTTTTGCATTGATATTCTCTATAATTAAAAGAAAAAGACTTTATTAGACGCCAAAAAACACTTCTTAACCAGGGGTGCGTTCATTTTTTTCGCACAAACCTGGCAACCCAATAACCTTCAAGAACTTGCAATCTGGCAACCCTCTCTCCGAGGCATCAGCGCGACAAGTGCACAGAAGCTTTCATAAACTCCGCGTCTCCTTCTGGATGAGTCGCTTAAAATTCACCCCTGCAGACTTTACCAAAATTTATTTTTTTTAACTTTGTTGTCTGAACGTCAGATAAAAGTTGTTACAAGTGTATTTATGTCTTTTAGTTTCAGCCGCGCTGCGGAGGACATGAGGTTGTAGTTCAGCTGCGTTTACATTAATTCTCCTTCTGACTGAAAATGTAGTCGCTCTGTTTCGTTGTTCTTTGGATCGTTTGGTTTTGCAGTCGGTTTTGGTCGATAAAAACTGAATGTGTGAATTTGCGATGACACGCGGCGAACTTTGGACTTTCTGTTTAAAGAGGCTCGATGTTCAGTGGCTGCAGAAATTCAGCAGCTTCTTTTAAACAGACAGCAGCATCAAAAGCAGAAGTATGATAAAGGTAAGCTCAGAGTTTGTTTCCCAGATTTATCATCTACATTTGGAATTACATTACTCATTTAAACGAAGACCGAATTAATCACCATTATTGTGAGGGACTATTTACCCACAGTATTATCCTGAAATCCGAGGATGTGGATCTTTATTAAGGGGCTACATTGTGAGCCTTACTTACCCTGACCACCCCCTCCCGGTTTCCATAGTGACCGTCATTACAGTTCCTGTTGTAGTAATTGTTGTATAGTGATGGATTGTTGCTGTGTGCCGTACTGAGTGTTGTATGGAGGAGTTTTACTCCAGTGAACTGTGTTCTGTAGGAATTTCTAAAAGGATTTTCTAAACACTGCAGTTTTACTAAATTGATTGTTGAGTTGTAATGAAGTAAATGCTGTAAAGGTTATAATGTCGGTCAGTTGTTACTACAGGGATTAATATTTAGTTATATATTGTTAAATTATAGTAATCATTTGTAATAATTAGATTAGATTCAACTTTATTGCCATTGTGCAGAGTACAAGTACAGGGCCAATGAAATGTAGTTAGCTTATAACCAGAGGTACAATATAATAATATTTACTTAAAAGGGCAGTAGTATCAGTGACCGGTGCAGTGACTACTCATGTCTATAAACATTCATTATCTCTGCTTAATCTTGTACCACGGTCGTGATGGGGTTTCCCATGCCCATTCAGGGGAGAACGTCTCGGGCGCTGGGCAAATATACCCAGAACAAAGCTCCAATCCCTTGCTGGACACACACACACACACACACACACACTCTCTTTCTCTCTCTCCCTCTCTCTAAAAGGTCTCTTTTTGATACCCTTTGAAATTTAGCCTTGAGTAAAAAAATAGTGTTGTTAAAAGTCAAAAAGCCTTTCTCTCACACACACACACAGACTATAGGGGCAATTTAGAGCAGCCAACTTACCTTGAATCCATGTTTTTGGACTGGTGGAGAAAACTCATGGGGAGTACATAGAAACTCCACCCAGTTTGAGATTCCAACCGGGAATCTCCAGTGCTGAGAAGTGAACGTGCTAACCACTAAGCCACTTTGCCACCCGTGTATAAACATGTACATAAATATAAACATTTCATATACATATGTGTATAAGTGAGATGTACCATATCATTTATTTATATATATATATATATACCTGTAATGGGCTCAGTTGTAATGTATTATCCTAAAATCTGATTTGATATTAGTTGCATAAAGTGCTGTAGTAACAGTGATGATGTGTATAATCATGTCATATTCGTGTGTATAATATACACACAACCAGAAAAACTCAAACCATGATAATGTTATGATATGATAACGATTTTTAAGGACTAGCAGAAAATTTCTAGTAGTGGTACAACCGCTTACCTTAAATGACTCATATGGCGTCATGGCGGTGGCATCATGTCCAAGGCTGTGTGGTTACTACATACTCGCTTACTGTAAAAATGGATGCTTGAATAATACTAAGGCTACTTTTTTTGAACAGTTTTACATGCATTTTAGTTGGTGATTTTGGGTGCAGTCATACTTGAGCCTTCATTGTATTAATTTTCTGCACAGACACACAGACAGATGCATGGATGTCTAAACTTTTTGCCTGCGTGCCTCACCGACATATCTGAATGAATGAAGGCCTGTCCTCTCAAATTAAAATTGGCAAAAACTTAACTACTTATGATTCCAGGCAAACCCTCAATTCCTAAATTGCCTCCTCTCTGGGTGGGAGTAGGGGTAACAGGAGGACAGAGGATGGGAAGGAACAGTAACATGAACACAACACAAACTACCAGACTCATATATCATATATTATTTAAAATATATTTTTTTATTCTTCTTATATATATATATATATATACTCTTTATTTTTCTCTTTTTTACTTTTCTACCTCTATTCTTTGTGTGTACTCTAATGAGGATGCTGGAATCTTAATTTCCGAGAGGAAACGCTCCCAAAGGGATCATCAAAGTTTTATCTTCTCTTATCTTCCAATCTGAAGGCTCCACAATCTCTTCACCTGACTCGCTCCGTAATCTGGGTTTCTTAAACTATCTGATCAGCTCACTAAAACTGCCCGTTCCTGCAGATTTATTCTGTATAACATTAGGAAAACCAGACCTTTCCTAACATAAGTTACTCAGCTGCTGGTCCAAGCCCTCATCCTATTTCGACTAGAGTATTGTAAGGCTTTGATTGCCGGACTCCCAACTTCCACAATCAGGCCTCTACAGTTGTCTCAGAACTCTGCAGCCCAAATTGCATTTATCCAGCCCAAGCAGCCCAACCACTCCATTTCTCTCTTTCCATTGGCTTCCTGTAGCTGCTTGCATGCAGTACAAGGTTTTGACTCTGGTCTACAAGTCAATGTCAGGATCTGCCCCTTCTTACCTTCAATCCATCTTTCCTAAAAACTCCCCGACTCATTCACTGCCCACGTCTGAATGTCGTCTGTTGATTTCAACTCACTATGGTGCTAATTCTCACTCAATTTCATTCACCACTGCTAAATGGTGAAACAAACACTGTCTGTAAGGGTGAGTTACTCAGCATCTTCAAAAACTTTTCAAAACGCACCTCTTCCACAAACACTTGCTATAAAGAGCCACATTTAATAATGCACAGGTTGTGAGGATACTCCAGTGTAGCTGTTTTCCCCCTAAACTACTGACTTGTGGTGTTTTCTCATTTGTAAGCCGCTTTGGATAAAAGCGTCTGCTTCATGACTAAATGTATATGTAAATGTAAAGAGGACAAAATTTGATAAATGACTAAATGTAAATGCAAGTAACGTAGTAATGAGTTACTGTAGTGATTGATATAATAAAAAATTACAGTAGTGATTGTTATATTTCTATATAGTGATGTTTTGTCACTGTAGTGATTGTTATACAATGATGATTTTTTTACTGCAGTGATTGATAGAAAAAGAAAAAGTCAATAATTTTTTGCACATGTAGGTCCCTGAAAGAAAATAAGTTGCTGATGAGTTGACCATCAATCACTGAAGCATGGACAGCCCGAGCACAGTTTATCAATACAGGAACAGTGATAAGCACAGCAGGGAGAAATGTAACGTAATCCCAGGTGCTTATTTACTCATACATTTCCAGTGAATGTGGGTTACAGTTTACAAAATAAATTAAGTCTTCATATTTCCTGGTACATTGGTTTTTTTTCATGGTAGAACCCTGGAAGATATAAAGAAGACGTAGCTATTGGTAACCACTTGCTGGAATGTATTAATTAAATACACTTTAATGAGGTCTCTGATGTCCAAAAAGGAGCCGCTTGAACAAAGACTCATTCACTTACATACACTTAACTGAACTAGGGATATAGAACAACATAAAACATGACGGCAGCATTCCAGTCACACAACAAGGACTGGAGACAGGGTTTGCCAGACCCAAAACAAAATTTGATTCTAGGCTGGTTGGTGGAAAAAAAAAGATAATTAACAAATGATTCCTAGAATGGCTTACTGAACTTTAAAAAAGATTAGGTAAGGAAAAGTAAAACTTTCATGGTCGGAAAGTCAGCAATTTCAAGTACAACCACGAAATCAAACATTTAAATTTTATATATATACACTGCTCAAAAAAGAAAGATGTAACTCCAAGTCAACCACACTTCTGTAAAATCAATCTGTGCAGTTAGGAAGCAACACTGATTGTGAATCAATGTCACTTGCTGTTGTGCAAATGGAACAGACAACAGGTAGAAATAAGAGGCACTTAGCAAGACAACCTCTATAAAGGAGTGCTTCTGCATGTGGTGACCACACACCTTTTCTCTGTTCTCATGTTTTGTCCACTTTTCTCAGTTCTATCGCCATAAAAGTAGTATGAGGTGGTGTCTACAACCCACACAAGTTGCTCAGGTAGTGCAGCTTATTTAGGATGGCACATCAATGCCAGCTGTGGCAACATCCGTCGCCTCATCAGGAGCATGCCCAGGCCTTTGTAGGGAGGTCATACAGGCATGTGGAGGCCACATACACTACTGAGCCTCATTTGAACCATTTGAACATTTGAAATTTCCACCGAAGTTGGATCAGTCTGTCATTAGATTGTCCACATTGATTTTGAGTCCAAATCCAGACCTCCATATTATAATAATTTTGATTTACATTTTGATAATTGTTATGTTATTTGGTTCTCAAAGCATTCCAGTATCTACTAAATAAATATTTTTAACTGAAATATTTTATTCATTGAGATCTAGGATGTGTCATTTTGGCGTTCCCTTTATTTTTTTGAGCAGTGTGTATATGTGTATATATATGTATAAAGATGTTTGCAGTCTCTGAAAAAGTTTAATATGCGGCTGTGGTTCCTGATAAGAAAGCGAAGCAGATTTGAGGAAGTCACTTGCTTTTTGCCTTATTTGCATAAGTTCCATCCTGTGCCATATATTTCTCAAGTCTTTCAGACTTTGAGTTGGTGGGGTAACTGTGCAAACTTTTAAACCTGACGTTCATTGTAAATTAGCCACTTGGGAGTTCAATAAATTGTGTAATCTTCAGATTCCTGCAATCCTTTTACATTTCAGCATCACATCATATAACACAATTTTCATTTATCTTTATTCATAAATACATTAGGATACAGATATCATTTGTTAGAACAACCCGCCTGGACACTGTAATATACACCATTTGGTTAAAACTCTAAAAGCACTCGTTGAATGATAACACAATGGCACTATCTGAACACCAAATGGGACAAGCATTCAACAGAAGCCCTGCATGGAGAATTCTGCAGAATGCTCTTTAAAGGCCAATGAAAAATATCAACCATTGCCTGCAAAAAAAAGATCTCTACATTTCTGGATGCACTTAAAGTTAAGTCCCAACAAAACTTACATTTAAAACTCTACAGAGCCAAGAACACACCCTTGAACAGAGTCCCATCAGCCAGCTGGTCCTCACAATCTCTGACCCTTAAACCGGTTCTAACTCGTGGCACAGTACCGTCCAGCAGTGCCATCTAAACCCCAACCACCTCATCACCAACAGTAAGAACAGGAATCTAGAACACTTGGAGAACCAAATCCCTGCTCACAGTCCAATAGAATGCCTCCATCAAATAAAAAGTGAATATAAACTAGAACTGTATCTCACAAGCGTCAGAGATCCACAGCAAACACGGTTTCTGAGCAAGTACGTCTTAGTGACCACAACCTGGCACAAGACATGCAAATAACCCGCAAGGAGAGACGCTGTGGTCAGTGTGAGGGCGGAGAGGTGGAAACAGAAATGCACTTCCTTCTTCACTGCCCAAAATTTCAAAGGTTTAGAGAAAATTTCACTCACACATTTAAACAGCGAATCAGTAATAGTATTAGACTGGTGCCTTGTCCTGGGTGTATTTGCCCTCCGTGACCCTCTTAGATGATTACGTGAAGCATAATGAATATAATATTGTGTTCTTTTAATATATATAAATCTACACATTTCCTTGATTGCGAATGTTTAAATGTACAGGTCAGTTTTAGTTTTAATGTCTTTATTTAATAGTGAATAGACTCGACCTGCACAGTAAGCATTAGACTTATTACAGTTTATTTGACTGTTTTATGGAAAAACTGTTCTATTTACAGTGTTGAACACAACTGCTTTAGTGTGATAAACGTAAACAGTTCCTGTATCTCAAGGCAAATTATTTGCTTGCAGATTTATATAAAATTTAATGTAAAAAATATTAATTATTAGATTGTATTATAACTGTATAGAAAGGTATCAAATCAAATAGTCATGAAGGCTTCAAACCTCTAGTTGTCCAAGGCATGGTAGGGAGGTCATACAGGCACGTGGAGGACACACACACTACTGAACCTCATTTAAACTTGTCTTGAGGAATTTCCACTGAAGTTGGGTCAGCCGGTCATTTGGTTTTGAGTAGGATTCCAAATCCAGACTTCCATGAGATAATCCTTTACATTTACATCATTTGGATGTTCTTTGGTTCTCAACGCATTCCACTATCTACTAAATAAAGATTTTCAACTGAAATACTTTATTTATTCAGATCTAGGATGTTATTTTAGTGTTCCCTTTAGTTTTTTTAGCCGTGTATTTAAATGTCCCTTAACAACATTATTGATTTTTTATTTATTTATCATGCTTAATATAAAATGAGTGCTATACATTCCAGAAACCATTCTTTTAATTCGATAAAATGCCGTGACGTTTTAGAAATCACAGTTTTGATGCTGTAAATATTTTACAGTTAGTAAATATGACTGTATAAGTCATATTAACTTATTAAAGAGAAACAAATGTCATTTTTGCATATTAAAAACTAATTATGTGTTTGTTCTTACAGTAAAAGATAAGAAGGAGGAGAAAAGAGTGCCCTCATCATAACGAGACAGCTTGGCCAGGACACTTTCCAGAATCACCACAAACTGTGTAAGGAGAAACCAAAAGTGAACATATTTATATTAAAACTGTTTTTTAATGTATTTAAAAAGTTTAAATCCGAGTTTAAAAGAAATGAAACAGTAAGGAATGGACTCAAAACCAAATATTTGATTTATTCTGTATTTGTCTCATGTGTAGTTACCTTTGCCACCAATAAAGTAGTCATTTCTTTCACCGTCTCTTCAATAAGATTGTCGATTTGAGAGTGGTACTGTCTCTATAAGGGAGATAAATATATGTAACTGCAGTAAATGCACACATACACTAAAAATAACAGAAAAGGGATGATCCAGGGAAGTTTTCTCCTCAATATTGGTGATGAATTCAACAACAAAAACATGTAGCAGCTGCTAAATCTGAACTGAAACGTTTGCTGCTTTTAAACATTTAATCCACTGTGGAGCGAACGTGTAAACTGTACCTCTTTGTTTCTCTCCTCAGAGTGACAGGGACTTCTGGGTAATTAATTCAGTTCAGATAATTATTACCTGCTTGAAGACGTGGTGGGAATTCGAGGGCTCTCAGTTTTAACACATGTATATTCAGAAGCAGCTGTCACATGTGGTAATGGAATCAAAACAATTGTCGGAGTGTCAGAGGAACAGGGAAAACTGCTGCAACTGCTAATTATACATTTGGGAACTGGGAGTACGAACGCAATTGAATTGTTAGCCACACTTACCCATTTTCTAACAAACTTTCACAAGATTGAGGAAAGGAGTACAAAGAAAGATACATATTCCCTGGTGAAAACGGAAACTGTGACAGAAATCATTTAAAATAATAAAAAAATTACAATAATTGATGTATAAAAGACAATGAAACCGGATCCCCAAAATCTAAATAATACTAATATTTTTTTTATATAAATCTGATGATAAAGATACAGGGGTTGGACAATGAAACTAAAACAGCTGGTTTTAGATCACAATAATTGATTAGTATGGTGTAACGCCTTCTTTTGCAGACAATGCAGCATCCATTGGTCTTGGGAATGACGTCTACAAGTCCAGCACAGTGGTCAGAGGGATTTTAAGCCATTCTTCTTGCAGGATAGTGACCAGGTCACTACGTGATGCTGGTGGAGGA
>JAOUQT010130736.1:0-19003 GCA_025769995.1 Xyliphius kryptos | reverse complement strand
TTAGAGCATTCAATTTACCTTCATGTTTTTGGAATGTGGGAGGAAACCGGAGAACCCGGAGGAAACCCATGCAGACAGCGGGAAAACATGCAAACTCAGTTAGGGATTTGAACCGGGAATCCCCAGCGCTGAGAGGCGAATGTGCCAACCACTAAGCCACCGTGCCCATGACAAGAATTCTAAAGCATTGTAAATAATGTCTATAGGTGTACAAAACCACACTTACAAAGTGTTATAAAAAACATGCCATAAGGCTTTATAACAGAAAATGACTTAATGCATTATGAATAATATATGTTAACTATTCATTAACTTATTATATAGAGACCAGTGACATAAAGCCTTATAACGTTTGTGTTTAGCTAGTGCTTTTCCTGAAAATGATAATAATTATACATTTACATTGACATTTAGTTATTTAGCAGACGATTTTAACCAAAGTGAAGCAATGAGGGTTAAGGGTCTTGCTCAAGGACCCGCATTGATCATTTCAGTGGACCTGGGGTTTCAACCCACAACCTTCTGATTGATAGTCCAACACCCTAACCAACGCTTTGACAACCAATGTCATTATTTACTCGGTCATACTTTCTAAAATTCCAGTATACATAATGCATTATAAATGCATTCATAAAGCTTTATAAAGTATTCATAATACTTTATAACATTTGTCATAAGCCTTTGTTACTGTAGAAAAATGTTCATAATCATAGTCATAAAACAGTTTGACTTGAAGCTATATAACACAAAGTGACATAATGCATTATAACATGAACTTATTCAAACTTTGATTTTTTTGGATGTTTAAGTTGATGAACAGTTAAAATATATTATTTATAATATTACACTTTGTGTAATAAAGTCTTATGGCATGTTCTTATAACACTTTATAAGTGTGGTTATGTACATCGATGGACATTAACATAGGTTTATAAAAAGTATTATAAAGCATTATGATTACTTTATAAGTGGGTTTATAATGCATTATGTATACTGGATTTAAGTAAAGTGTTACCATTACCTCTTTTAAAGAGAGCATACATTGTAGTACATAATAAGTTACACAAGATTATGCGTTATGAATATTTTATAAAGCTTTATGAATGCACTTATAATGCATTATGAATACCGGATTCATAGAAAGTGTTACCTCACATTTTTACTTTAAAATATGTTGCGTGATCATTTATATATTTTATGGGTTTAAAAAGCAGCACCATGTTATAAAACTAAATAAAAAGGTAGGAAATCACTGCATATCACAATACATGGTCACTAACACTCATAATCTGGTTTCCCATGATCTTTGGCCTGCGGAATAAAAGTTCTCAGTGCCAGTCCGGAGAGACACCTGCTATGTTTTTCCAGTTATCATCCATCTCATTTAACTTAAAAGCTTTTATCTGAATTAGTTCACAGCAGAAAAACATTGAGCAATAGCAGCTTTAAAATTAACAATACATTGTTTTCATGAATCAATCTTTATTTGCAGTAAATATAAACAAACCAATTTTGATACCGAAACGATTCAGCACAACCTTTTAAAAAACGTTAAAGCCTCTGGTTGAGATGAGCAGTATATAACAAAACTGTTATGGGAAACATATTGCATACTCTTTGTCTGGTGTTCTTTTTCAGAACCTCTTGTAGAACATCTACAGGCATTAACTTGCTTTTGTATCTTGATTTTAATTCCAAATTAATTTATTAGCAGGGAGCCAGCACGAATTAGCAGCCACCTGGTTCAGCCCATATTATGGCCATATTTTAATGTCCCATCATTAAACTGGTGATCCACAAGCTTGTTTACTTGTTTGACGTTGAGAACATAATTAAACATAAACATAACGAATCACATGTGCATCTATATATTTGTCCATGCCACTGTACAGATATGTAGCCTCATATCATCTTCTATATTCTAAAGACAACATGCAGTATGCTGTATATACTGTAGAGGAAATCAAGTTCACCTCTCAGTGCTAAAGATCCAAGTTTGAATCGCAATCTGGGTGGAATTTCCATGTGTTTTTACTTAGGGTTTTGTGGTTTCCTCCCACAGTCCAATAAATATGGATTCAAGGTTTATTAGATGCTTAAAATTGCCCCTATATAGTGCCCTGGGTGTATCTGCCCAGTTCTTGATATGTACCCTTAGCCATTATTCTGGAACAGGAGTAAGCGATGATGAGGAATAAATACAGCTGTGTCATTGTAAAGCAACTATTGTATTTGTATTTTTTCTAACACTGTCTTTATTGACAGAAAACCAATCTTCTTGCACCATATGTGCAACGAAACGCAATCATTTCTAGCAAAAAAATAAAAAATAAATAAATAAAAAAGTTGGTTAAAGAAGACAAGGTGCCGTTAGAGGGATGTGTAATTTCAGCTGTTAAAATGTTTCACGCCCAGGAATGAGGCTGGCAAAGGTCTCGGAATCCTAACAGTATCAAACTTCATATTGCTTTTGCTTTTACACCGAAACTGCTCTATATTCCAGCTTTCAGCACAATATAGGAAATTAATTTGGAAATGACACTGGGGGAAAAAAAGTACTCAAAGGTCAGGGTTCGAGTAGAGAAGCTTTAGCGTCATTACCCAAACCTCATGCTCACTGTTCGGTTTTGAACACTTCGTGCCTGGCCCCAAGCTCAGCTGATGACAAGCATGTTGCGTTCACACAAAGACATCATTCATTTCTGCTTTCAGTCCAGCTTATTTACATAACCTTACAACATGCAGCATGTGGGTGGAATCACAAAATACACAAGCACTATGATGACTGGCATTTCAAGTCATCACTGCTGTCATGTTTAACCAATTTTCAAAAGGTTGCCATTTGGATTTTTCAGTGTTAGGATTTGGCATTGCTTCAGTTTGGTTTGGCTGAGATGCAGCAATTTTATGTAAAAGTAAGGTGGACTCAGCTGAGTACATGAATGTTCACTGTGGCTTGAGGGGCTGCCTCACTGCAAGATACTCACATTCCCAGTTGGGATTACCAGAGGTCCTTTCTGTGTGGAGTCTGCATGTCCTCCCTATGCCTTGGTGGGTTTCCTTACATATTTTCCTTACACAAGACATGCTGATAGTTAATTTGGGGATGCTTAATTGCCCCATTACTGTGTCACTTGTAGCTGGTTATCTAATAAGGTTGTGCAAAATGCCACTGAGGCCATTCTGACATTATACTCTCAAATAATAATAATAATAAAAAAACACAAGGTAACACTTTCTATGAATCCGATATTCATAATGCATTATAAGTGCATTCATAAACCCTTATAAAGTATTCATTACGCTTTATAACATTTGTCATAAACGAATGTTAATAGACATAGATGTTCATAATCATAGTCATAAATTGTCGTAACAATTTGACATAAGGTTTTATAACGCAAAGTGTCATAATGCATTATAATATAAACTGATTTAAACTTGCGATTCTTTGGATGTTTAGACATTCTTAATTAAAACAAGATGATTACACTTTACTTAAAGTCTGTAAAGAGCATTTGTAAGCATTTATAAGTCATTATGTACTATGTATGCAGTCTCTTTCAAATAAATAATTAATGACATTTTACTTCATGTCAAACAGAGAGCTTATAAGCTTTTATAAACAGTTATGCGCACTTAAAGTCATTTTTTAGAAAGATACTCGTTAAACACAAACATTATAAGGCTTTATGTCAATGGTCTCTATAATAAGATAATGTACAGTTTAAATATAGAATTTAAAATGCATTATGTTACTTTGTGTTATAAAGCATTCTGGCATGGCATATCTTTATGCCACTTTATGAGTGTGGTTATGAACATATACAGACATTAACCGAACTTTACAATTGTTTTAATAATACATTATGTATACTGGATTTAGGTAAAGTGTAACCAAATATTTCTTAGATAGTGTCTGATAGTCAAAAATCTTATTGTATTGTATTGCTGGCTGTATGTTTAAATTTATAGATTATTTACATTATAGTCACATTATATGTTAAGACCACGTGTTGTTTTATTTCAGTTTTAAAACAGGAAATAACAATTTCCTGTTCTAAATTGAGTGCTTTCATCTTCAAATATTTATGAAAACATGAATTAGTATAAAGGACCATCTGTTACCTGCATGAAACCTCTACTCAACCTATACTAAACATTTCATAATGGTTTTAACATTTCAGGAACACTTCACATAAATCCTGCATTCATAATGAATTATTAACACATTTATAAATTATTAACACTTTCATAAATTAAAAAAAAAATACAAACTTTTCTTGTAATTCAGTAGATGTATTGGGTTGATGTTTTCTCAGCCGTCTATATATATTTTTTTACAAACATTTTTAACAGCCAGGATAAAAAAAAGATTTTCGAGAGTACCATTCGGTTTCTTGGTAATGACACAAACAACAACAAAATTCCCCCATTAATAATGTTTTACTATGTTTCTGTAAATAGGCCTTTTTCTAATAAGATTCACTAATGAGTCATTTAAAAATCTCCAATTATCATTTATTTGTTTAATACAAATACAACTTTTTCTGGTTAAATACAATTTGTATCCAGTGATTGATAATTATTTGACTGACATTAAATTGTTTTTAACTAAACTATGTTGTCTAAAGCCTTACTGCATCTGGGCCTTTCACTTATTTGTTAATTAAATCCATTGTCTTTAAAGGATTATTGTGCTATTTTCAAATAAAAGGTTTTTGCACAAAGAAATTTACTTGCATTTATTGTTAGGATGTTGCTAAACATGTGGGAGGCACGGTGGCTTAGTGGTTAGCATGTTTGCATCTTAGCACTGGGGATTCCTGGTTCGAATCTCGATCTGGGAGGAGTTTCCATGTTCTCCCTCTTTCCGCGTGGGTTTCCTCCAAGTTCTCCGGTTTTCTCTCACAGCCCAAAAACATGGATTCAAAGTAAATTGACTGCTCTAAATTGCCCTATAATGTGGGTTTGTGTGTGAGTCAGTGTGTGCCCAATGATAGATTTGGTGCCCTGTCCTGGGTGTATTTGCCCAGCGCCCGAAAGGTCCTCCTTGGATGGGCATGGGAACCCCCCCGTGACCCTAGTACAAGATTAAGCAGAAGATAATGAATTAATTTATGTATTAATGATGCTAAAAATGTGGCTTTGCAAATTAATCTGAGTAATTAATTCTGAATAAACTATATCAATTTGCATTGCAGCTTTAATAATATTCGCCAGGAACAACCTCAAGTCAATGTGAGAGTGCTGTGTTTTTTGAGAAACTCCATGCTGCTGTCATTTGCTCTGACTTACATAAGACCCATTACTGCAGAGCCTCCTTTTCAACTCCCAAGTCCTGCTTACAAGAGCTCAATTTTCAGTTCTGCAACAACAACCCTGGCATAAAAATTGTTTATCCTCCATTCAAGCAAAACACGTGTACGGTAGCATGTAAAATTTCCACAGTTCCATCTTTTCCTGCTGTTTACAGAGAGGTGCCAGTTTCTCACAGGGATTCCAAGGAAATAAGTCACTGCACCACAACAAAAACACAGCAACTAATCTGCAGTGATCACATGGACATTACAGAGGGATGATGTGTGAATGGATAAGACCAAAGCATATAACACTGCATTCCAGCTAATTTTCATAGGTCTAACTGCTTTTTTCCATCTTTTTTAAATTAATGAATGGATGAATGTTGCTAGAAATGTGGCTTTGCAAATTAATCTGAGTAATTAATCCTAAATAAATTATATCAATCTACATTGCAGATTTGATTTGTGGAATCATCCATAACACTGCCAGAGCACTACAGCAACACAATTACTCAAGTGATCCTGGATTTCTATTGAAATGGTGGTTTTAAAGTCCTACCCGGAATGAGTTTTTATAGTTTTTCAGTAACAATTTATATATAATGTTTTATTAACACACGCATAACGCTTTATAAAAACTGCATGATGCTTTAAAACACTTACCATAACCCATTGTTAATGTACTGTATTGTTAATGTTTATAACCACACTCATAAAGGCTTATAAAGACTTAAGGCTTTATAGCACAACATGACATAATGCATTATAAAGTTTTATAAAGTTTGTGTTATTATATCCTTTACCTAAAATGGCTTTATAAGTGCTTATAACTGTTTACAAAAGCTTACAAGCTCTCTTTGCAGGCATTAGGTATAGTGGTGTTAATTTTATCTATACAAGAGATTACATTCATTTCATACATTTATTTTATACATTTTTTTCATACATAATGACTAATAAAGAGTTATAAATGTTTTTACAGACATTTGGTTAATTTTGATTATTAAGAATGTCTACAAAACCCCCCCCCCCCCCCCCCCCAAAGAATCCAAAATTTGTTATAATGCCAATGCACATTATGTTACAACGCTTTATGTAATTTTGTTATAACACTTTATGATTGTGATTATGAACATCTATGTACATCATCAGAGCTTTCTGACAAATGTTATAAAGCATTATCAATGTGTTATAAAGCGAATGCATGTACAATGCATATACCACATTTATGCTAAAAGTTACCAGTTTTTCTAATTTTGGAAAATAGACACATGATCACCCGATTTACACAATCTGGTCCTCCAAAGGTTTCTTCCCTGACGAACATCAATAACAGGGTTTAAACAGTAACAGTTTTTTTTCTTGCCGCTGTCGCTTCGGCTTGCGCTTTGGGGGTTCGGGTTCAGAACTGCTAAATGGTGGAAGGATTTTTTCAACACTGTCCCTTAGCATTTACAAAAAAAAAAAAAACATCTCAAAACACATCTGTTCAACAGGAACTTGCTATTAAAACAGGCAGCCAGATTGGATAATGATCAAGTTTGATGATACTACAGTGTAGCTGGTTTCTCCTTAACTACTGACTTGTGTTGTTCTCTCATTTGTAAGTCACTTTGGGTAAAAGTGTCTGCTTAATGTCTAAATGTAACTGTAAAGTGCTTTGAGACAATGTTCTGTTGTATAAAGATTTGTAAACTTGAAATTTAAAAGTGAAAGAGCTTTTATGAACTGACGCAATGTATGAGATTTGAATGTCCTGCTGTAGAACTGGCGATCTGCAAACTTATTTAATGGTTTGATACTGGGCCCTGTGGTTGTCTGTTTTACTGCTTCTCGGCCAGGACATCCTTGATGGAACAATAAATAATAAATATATAATGAGTTATATGGTGGCTTAGTGCTGGGGGTTCAATTTCCAATCTGGATGGAGTTTTTATGTTCTTCCCGTGTCCGCGTTGGTTTTCTCTGGGTTCTCTGGTTTCCTCCCACGGTCCAAAAACATGCATTCAATGCATGGGGAACCCACCGCGACAATAGTAGAGGATTAAGTGGAAGATGAATGAATATTTAGTTATATTTAATGAAGTGTTGTAACCTTTTTCAACCTGATAAGCATTGACAGTCAAAGTAATACTACATTTTCATTGTATTTCAATAACTGTACATCGGTAAGATTTGTGATTTTTCTAATATAAAATATGTGCTGTGCCTTGCAAAGTTTGCCAAACACTATACCCACCCACATACTCTTTGTGGGTTGTATTGTTGTCTGATGATGCATACTGAGTCACACTGCACATTGTTACACTGTTATGTAAAAGTACTGCATTCCAACACTAGTCCAATTGCACTTTTCATCTTATCAATTTGCACTTACTGCATAAATGCTTCAGTCTTTTACGTTCTTATAAGCTGTACTAAATGATGTCTTTATATTGTACTGTATAATAGTCTTTACTACTTTCCATTTTATTTTAGATTTTATTGACTGGAGAGCATCAAAATCTATTTCCCAACAGGAAAAGTTACAAGCGATACAGCCTTGCATATGTTTACTTCTTTGGTTTGTGAAAGGAAACCAGAGTCCTTTGAGGACATGAAGACTTTATATAAAAGGAACCGTTTGACTCACTTGGGACTTAAACCCAGGACCTAATGTGTGGCAAAAAAGCTGTTGCACCACAGATGCTGTTTTTTTTTTACCATTTTATTTCATTGGTAATTGTCAAGGTGTTCTTTTTAGAACTTATAATAATTATTAGAATAGTTTCCATAACAGTTAATTACACTTGTCATAAGCCTTTTTTAATGTTCATAGATGTACATAACCATATGCATAAAGTGTTATTACTGCTTTTTGTGAAAAATCACTTTATAGGTGCTCGTAGCTGTTTATAAAAACTTATTCTCTATATACACATAAAGTAAAATGCTGTTGTTATTATTCACCTCTTCGAAAGAAACTGCATACATAGGAGTACATTTTTCATAGACTTTTTTTTAAGGAAGAACGTCTGTACATCCAAAGAATCAAAAGTTCAAATAAGTTTATATCGTAATGCATTATGTGACTTTGTTTAATGAAGCCTTATGTCAGATTGCTATAACATTATTGACTATGATTATAGCTATGTACAACAACAAAGGCTCATGACAATTGTTGTAAAGTGTTATGAATATTTTATAAAGCTTTATGAATGTATTTGAAAACCGGATTCAGAGAAAGTGTTACCGAATTTTCCTCCAAGTAAAACAAATACCAATTTGAACTCTGAAACTTTAATAAAAATCTAACTTAAAAAATTTAATAAAAGTAAAGAAAACTAAATAAGAATGAATACATTTATTGGGTAACCCATTGAATACAATTTGTTTTAAACAGTAACTTGGTGTTTTGCTGCCGCCTATAGGCTGAAACACATCAGTTTGAAGGCTGGTCCCATATTGTAAACAACTTACAAGCCAGCTTAAAAATAAATATATATAAAGATTGTCACTCGTATTGCTTTGACATTAATAATATACACACAAAATTATACAATTTTGATACAAAAATGAATACAAAAATAGTGTAGAAGTAGAAGGAGTGTGGTTGCTCAGTGGTTAAGTTATTGGGCTAACAATTAATTTGAAGGTTTTGGAATCAAATTCCAGGTTCACTAAAGTAACCAATAAGGTTTCTTGAGTAATGGCCTTAACCCGTTTTGCTTCAGGGTGCTGTATCAGAGCTAACCCTGTGTTCTGACATTCAAGATGGACTATTTCTAAATCAATTTTTATAAAAGCATCTGCTAAAGAACCTGATGCAAAATACTCTATATTTTAAGGTGATTTTTATCATCAGCAGCTTAAAAAAAGGTGATGCATCCAAGAGTGTTTAAGTAGCAACATCTTTGTTGGCCACTTTATTGGTGAATGTGTATATTTGTTGTCTTAATTTATTATAGAAAAGATATACTGTGTTGCAGTTCTGCTAAGTGCAAAAATATGTTAATGCTTTGAAATGTCTTCAGCCTCTAATTTCAGTTCTAATTTCAAACCACAAAGAATAATTATGAAGAGATAAACTGATCATTTTGTCTACTGTGCTTATACCCAGAGGAATTTAAGCCATCTGTGAAGTGAAACACACACACACACACACACATATATACACACACTGAAGTGAGCACATGTGTCTGGAGCAGTAGGCAGCATTGTTTAAAGCACCTTGGAAGTAATAGTAGTTAAATGCCTTGCCCAAGGGCACATCGGACATAGTAATTGGTTGGCGCAGGAATCGAACTGGGGACCTTCAGATAACAAAGCTGTTCCTTAACCACAAAAGTATGCCTGCACTATTTCATAGTTATAGTTAAATAGACAATAAATAAACCCTGGACACCACAGTGGCTTAGTGATAAGCACGTTGTCCTCTCAGCACTTAGGATTCCCGGTTAGAACTCCAATCTGGGTGGTGTTTCCATGTTCTTCCCATGTCCACATGTGTTTTCTTTGGGTTGATGGTATTGAAAATATTACATTTGGACTAAATCAGATTAAGATCAGGCTTTTTAACACTGCAATTCATCCATCAGACTGTGTCGTAGTTTAGTTACTTCTGTTATTTTCTCAATTGTTCTGGAATAGTACCTGCAAAAGAAAAATGAAATGAAACCAGTTTGAAGACCACTGGTCTGATAAAGCTAAAAACCTGCTGGACAAAGATGGGTACTACACATACTGTATATCAGGGATTATCATTTATGCAGCACTTTTATTTTAGATTAATGGGTTTGGCAACACTTTACATACATTTACAAAAATGACAGTCAGAAAGTGTTGTAATAAACGTACATAAAGCTTTATAACACTATTTTACATAATGCATTATAATATAAACCATGGATTTCTTAGATTTTTTAGACAGTCTTACTTTAAACAAAATTATTTTATTTTAAATAAAGTCTGTAAAGAACATTTATAATTATTTATGTCATCACCTACTAAAACTAATGTGATCTTCTTTATATAGATAAGAAATGACAACACTTTACCTAATACCTTTAAAGACAGCTTATAAGCTTTCGTAAACAGTTATAAGCACTTAATTAAGTCATCACTTATCAAGTCATTTTCCGGGTTACAACACAAACTTATATAACGCTTAATGATACTGGTCTCTACAATAAGTCAATGATGGTAAAATATACAGTTTATAATGCATTATGTCCCTTTGTGTTACAAAGTCTTATGGCATATTCTCTATAACACTTTATGAGTGTGGTTATAAACATCATTTTCCTCTAACTTATTACGCTTTATTTATTGCCATGAATACCTGTGTTACCATGGATTTTAGGTGAGATTTAGTACCACAGAAAAATATAAAAATCAGGTGCAGTTATGGTAAATGTTGACTTCCAAAACAATGCCTCCCTCTGGTGGTGGGAGGTAAACATGACGACTATGCCTTACAAATAGTTGCTGCAGAAATTTAGACAGACTGGTGGCACCAGCGACCCCAGTGGGTTGTGGTCACTTGATTACTGTGGCATCCAACTTTTAATGACCCACCTTTAAAAATATGTAATTACAGAAATATGTAAGTTTATACAATATACTACACTATACAATGGTATCTCTTTAAGCTAAAGTAAGGTAAACCATGAGACCAATTAAGCTTATTTCTTTAGTTTAATTCTGATTGCTTACCTCTTTTTTGAAGACATCTGATTATGCAACCAGCAACCATCACAACATATATTAGCAGTGGAATCACTACAGCAAACCTAAAGGATCGATTATCTCTATAAGATTTATCTACAAATGCAAACATATGATTAAGTCACTTTTGAGATAGCATACATTTGAGACTCTTAATAATAAATAAGAATTCAAGCCAAAGATGCAAATACAAAGCAATAGCCTACCCCAGGTGATGGTGATATTTGTTGGTATGCTGTTATGATAAACTACACAGTGGTATTTTTGACTTTCTGAGTTTTCCTCCAGTCTCATCACACTCCTGGTCTGATATGTACCATCGTTGTTAGGGAGCACATCATTTATGTCATTATCCACTAACTGTAGATCTGCATTAATCCATTGCACCTGTACCGTTTTGGGATAAAACCCAGTCACATGACATGTGAGCAGATTAGAACCCGCCGTCTGTTTCTCAAAGATCCTGACCTGTGGAACTTAAGCATGACAAAAAAAAATTAGAAGAGCTGCTCTATTACTATAAATAATCAATAACGGCTATACCAGGGGTGCGCAAACTTTTTGAGTCACAGGCCACAATGGGATCTAAAATTCGCCAGAGGGATACTTTGTGGTAAAGTGATGACTGATTTTTGTATTCTTTCAAACCGTAACATTTTATCAGCACTCACTGCTCCCTTTTCTTTACTTTGATTCACTAATTTTTACAAATTGGCTCGCAAAGCGAAGAAGTAAAGTAGAGTGTAAATACCTCACCAGTGGAGCGTACTTCTACTGGAGAAATGCAGGCATAGCAGGGAAAAAAAGCCCAAGTAAGGACTAATAAAATAATATTTTGATAATATTGTTTGGACAAGTTTTAAAAAGCTTAATGGGCCATATCTAACCTGCAGGTCATAGTTTGCCCACCCCTGTCCTATAATATACTTTTTTTTACTATATTTAAAAAAAGAATCAGAGTGGACACAAGTGATTAGATGTGGTGTCATTATATACTGCTCTGGAAAAAATTAAGAGACCACTGCAAAATTATAAGTGTCTCTGATTTTACTCATTATAGGTATATGTTTGAGGAAAAAGAACATTGTTCTTTTATTCCATAAACTACTGACAACATGTCTCCGAAATTCCAAACAAAAAAATGTAAAAATGGTCAAAATTACGAAAAGATGCAGTGCTTTCAGACCTCAAAAACAAAAATACTAATGTTTTAACTCAGGAAGAGGTCAGATATCAACAATTAATGGATTTTTTTCTTTTATCAACTTTCATGTGTCTTGGAATGCTTTCCACCAGTCTCTCACACTGCTTTGGGGTGACCTTATGCCACTCCTGGCACAAAAATTCAAAGAGTTTAGCTTTGTTTGATGGTTTAAGGTTATCCATCTTCCTCTTGATTACATTCCAAAGGTTTTCAATGGGGTTCAGGTCTGGAGTTTGGGCTGGCCATGACAGGGTTATGATCTGGTGGTACTTCATCCACACATTGATTGAACAAGATGTGAGACATGGAGCATCGTCCTGCTGAAACAACAAGTCCTCAGAGTTGGTGTTTTTTTTAGCATAACCTTGTACGTATGTGGCTGGATTCATACGTCCTTGGTAAAGATGAAGTTGCCCATTTCCAGCTTTGCTGAAGCAAACCTTTGAGAGCTAATTGGAGCCAAAAGTCAGCCAACCTGGATTCCAATCAATGTGATGAGCTTGGATGTGTTGGTTAAAGCTTTAGTGCCCTATAAAATACACACACCAGTTTTGAGCTTGGTGTTCTTAAGGAGCATTGCGTATTGTGAATCTTGTCTCACACAAAAGTGCTCTCAGAAGACCTACGTTCAAGAATTAATGACTTGCATGAAGCTGGAAAGAGTTACAAAAGTATCTTTAAAAATCTTGATAATTATGTGTCCAAAGTATGACAGATGGTTTATAAATGAAGAAGGTTCAGCACTGTTACTACTCTTCCTAGGCGTGGTCATCCTGTAAAGATGACTGAAGAGAACAGGGAAGAAAGCTCAATGAGGTTATAAAGAATCCATTAAAACCTCATTCCAACTTTGAAATATGGTGGAGGGGGCATCATGGTTTTGGACTACTTTGCTGCCTCAGAACCTGGACAAATTACCGTCATCAACAGAAAAAAAACTTCCCAAGTTTACCAAGACATTTTGCAGGAAAACTTAAGACCATCTGTCTGCCAACTGAAGCTCAAAAAAGGATGGATGATGCAACAGGCTTCATCCAAAACATGACCCAAAACATGGAAGTAAATCAACAACCAAATTGATTCAACAGAAGAAAACACGCCTTCAGGAGTGGCCCAGTCAGAGACCTGACATCAACTCAATTGAGAAGCTGTGGGTTGACCTCAAGAGAGCGATTCACACCAGATATCAAAAACCAATTGCTGAAGTGAAACAGTTTTGTGAAGAGGAATGGTCCAAAATTCAGGAAAATGTTTGGTTTAGGTTATTGCTGCCAAGGGAGGCTCAACCTGTTAAATACAAAGGATCACATACTTTTTCCACACTGCAACGTGAATGTTTTCTTGTTGTGGTCAATAAAGTCCTGCAAGCGGATTATTTTTTGTGTGGTATTAGTTTAAGCAGACTGTGTTTGTCTATTGTTGTGACTTAGATGAAGGACAGAAACCATTTTTTGACCAATTTATGCAGAAACATTTTTTGTTTTTACCTGTATATATAGTATTTTATGTTTTTTTTTAATCACACACACACACACACACACACACACACACACACACACACACACACACACACCCACACACACACACATATATATATATACAAATGTAAATAAGTGTTCGTCATTTAATAGAATGACATTTAAATTTTTCACTATCTTACAGTTTTTGATCCAAATGAATAATAATGTATCACATCCTAAATTTATGTTTTATAAGATTCACAACTTTTGCTACACTAGCTTCTTTATCACGTCCTTATTTGCCAGAATGGATCTTATCATGTTTTACCAAACACACATCACCTCTATGTTAATAAAAAACACTAAGCATTGACTGTACTATTTTGGGCACAAACACACATTTGTGCTAAAAACAGTGATTATAATAGTAGCACTTTAAATCATCAGGAGTGAAAAGTATGAAAATATCAATTAACATCAAGTAAAGAAAGCAAGCAATGTAAAAACGAATGCAGATTATTTCTACGCTGAATGGTAACATCCATTTACATTGACAGTAAAAATATAAAGTGGTACAATACCCAAGTACATTTCTTACCTTTCTTCACCTTTACACCAGGAGCATGATTCAGAAATAACTTGAGATGCTCAACACAGGTGTTTTTATAGAAAGCTGTTAGTTGTTTGATAAAATCTGGATTATTCTCTCTCTGCATCTTGTATACAAAGGCTTGAGGAGAGGAAGCAACATATGTCATACTGTCCATATTGAAACTTAAAAAGTCCTTTCCATTAAAAGCATGAAGCAATAAAACTTTGTGGGTCCCATTCGGATAGTACACACATTGACCATAGGCTTGATAAATGTTACTGGCTGAGGAAGAACCTGAAATTTGATAAGCAAAAAATAACAGATCAACAGCAAATAACATTTTTGAATTAAAATACATTTAAATAAGTATGAATTCAAATCATTTTACCAGTAAAGTTGAACTGCTGGACAGCAGAATTTAGAGCTGAATGCATAATCTGTCGATTAAAGTGTGAAAGGTCACTCATATCATTCCACTGATGCTGTCCAGCTGTGCCGCTTAGCCATTCAGGACATGATGGTGTAGATTTCATTGTACTGTCATAGTAATAAATGCTTAAATCATTTACAGCGACTTTTTCAACGTATTCAGGAATCGGTAGGCCCTGAGAGCCAATGAAATATTTAGCAAAGGTATGGATATCTGCAAAACAATAGAATAAAAAAGTCATGTGATCGATCACCCACAGCAGTGCAGCAAGACACATTTATATTATCTGGTAGTGGCTTGGTGGTCAGCATGTTGGTCTCTCAACGCTGGGGACTCCGGGTCGAATCTCAATCTGGGTGGAGTTTCCATGTTCTCTCCGTGTCCGCATTGGTTTCCTCCAGGTTCTCTGGTTTCCTCCCCCAGTTCAAAAACATGGATTCAAGGTAAATTAAATGCTCTTAATTGCCCCATATAGGCTGTGTAAGTGAGTGTGCTCAATGAACAGATTGATGCCCTGTCCTGGATGTATCTGCCCAGTGCTTGAAATGTTCTGGAATCCATGCTTTTGGACTGTGGGAGGAAACCGGAAAACCCAAAGGAAATCCACGCGGACACGGTGAGAACATGAAAAATCCAACCAGATTGGGACTCAAACTGGAAATCCCCAGCGCTGAGAGGGGAACGTGCTAACCACTAAGCCACCGTCAGTTAATAAGTTAATTTAAGACCTATTTGGTAATCAGAATACTAAATCATTTTGTAAAGAATTATGTGCAATATTGACTGACTTGCTAAATATTATTTCTTATAAATGGGTAGTTCCAGTCTTTAAATCTGATTGGCTGAGGCGTTTGTCCATCCGTTACATAACTATAATGCACACCTCTGACCGTTTCACATTCGTGTCAGTGTGTGATATACAATACATTATTTTCCCGTTGTTTTTTTATGAACTGTGTCCTGTAATCTGGCCACCGGATGGCAGGATACTTTTTCTTAGTGATCACTATAAACTGGACTAGATTATGTTGCGGAAGACCAGTTTATTAGTAATTATGCTTTCAAAAATTGCATTTAGGAATACTTTTTTTATTTTATTTTTAATTATAGTGTGTTTTTTAAAAGCTGGCACTTTTTTAATGGCACTCAAGAGTGCATTATTGTGAATAAATCATGGATTTGGAGGAGGTGTAACTATACTCTGCTTCGCATCATATCTAACGACGCATACTACCCATAATTAATTCATAATTATAAAACGGGTAGTTCCGGTCTTTAAATCTGATGTTATCTAGCTGTGATATTATTCGCACTAACCCACGCTGCCGACTGCGTTACATTAATATAAATACAGGATAGTAAAATATACTGTTTCCCGAAGGTTTTACATTTGGTCACTAGATGGCAGTATTTAATAATTAAAGAAACCGGAAATCTTTTTCTTGCTTCTTGTTTCATTTTTAAAAAAGAACTGGAGTACATCACGGAAGGCGGGTTTATTAGCGACTTTGCTTTCAAGTAAACGTATTTATGAATCAAACCTCATTTTTTTCATCATATTGTGTTGGTAACTGTTTTATAAAAGCAAGGCACTCAATGTTGTCAAGTGCCTAGGGCACCTGATCCTGTTGAGTTAATTAGCTACGTAGTCTTTTACACTGAGTCTTCGCTGTGGGTTTTTAGGAGGCCGGCGTCTCCTCGTCTACACGCACGACTTTGCCTGCGAGCTGATCGGCGCACGCGGCTCATTTAGTGGTGAATTGTTTTGCAACCGTGGCCAATTCAGGGGTTTATCGATTGACACCTGTGACTCGGTCAGTGGTGAATCGTTTGGAACACGTGGCTCATTCAGCGGTGAAGCGATTGGCACCCGCAACTCTTTCAGTGTTTTCTTGTGAGTCATGCCTAATAACACCTTTTCCCCTTGGCTTATTCACAAAAATGCACACACTCACACCTGCTTTATCAATTCTTAGCCTCATTAAGACGAGCAATCAGACCAAGGTGAAATTTCACTTTCAATACTACTGCTGCTAAATGTTTCCCGACCTTTCTCCTGTGAGCACTGGGATAGGCTGCAACATCTCCTGTGACCCTAATGAATATAGGCAGCTAAAACAAGTCAGTGCAAATGTTGCCATAACCCTCTTTTTACGAAGGGTAACTATTACAATTACAAATTATTTCGTGATGAAGTTACACTGGCTGACAGAAGTAACCACATATATCTTAATGTTGCATGCTGATGCGCAACAGTGATGGTGACTAAACCCAACAGATGCACAGCGCAATGCACTGTGGGTGAATAACAAATAGTCGACTTTAAAATAAACCGATTCGGTTTCCAATTTACAAAACCAAAAATCTAATAAAAAAATATAAAAACTTACCTCCAGACAGCTGTACAGGATGAAGGAAAATCAGTAAAACCGTTGTGATCTTACTGTGTTGCATACCGAAATACGTATCGCTTTTCAACTAAAAGTGAAAGTAAACCTTTACGCTATCCTGACTTTATTTTCCAAAGGATTGGCATCACGTACTGCAATAAAACTCAAAAGTTTAAACTGAAGCGCGAGTAAAAAACGAGTCTTCTCCAGTTCCGTGTTCTAAAAAGATATTAATAACACAACACCCCGTTTCACACTGTTCTGTGCAGGTGGGTACAGAGGTGTGTATGGTGTGCGCATGCGCCAAACAAACGTCTTCCGTTCAAAACAGAAGTGGTTATATAAACCAAAAGTTGTACAGACAGTGCCGACTCTGAAACTTTTGAAAATATTAAATTGCCTGTTGTTTATTGTAAACAAATGTATTGGAAAAAAACATAATAAGTTCGAGCATTGTGTGTTTAAATGATGTTTAATGATCAGTGTGATTTGTTGGGAAGACGACCAGCATGCATTAGGTACGTCAGTAGGTAGGTGGGTCTTGTAGGTTAAGGGTGTTTTGTTATTCATCTGATGGTTGAGGATTTAAACCTATAATACAGCAAAGTTGCCAATGTGGGCTCCTTGAGCAAGAACCTTGACCCCTCTTGCACCAAAGATGCTGTATCAGGTGCTGAACAAGTTATCTGACTACCTCAAGTTGTAAGTTAATTCATTCATCCATTTATTCATTCATATATTCATTCATTCATTCATTCATTATCTTTTGCTTAATCCTGCACAGGGGGCTTCCCCGTGACCATCCAGGGAAGATACTTTCGGGCGCTGGGCAGATACACCGAGGACAGGGTGCCAATCTATCGCTGGGCACACTCACAGACACAGCCACACACACTATACAGGACAATTTAGGGCATTCAATTTACCTTGAAGCCATGTTTTTGGACTGTGGGAGGAAAAAAGTGGCTTTGGATAAAAGTGTCAAATGACAATATTTTAATGTTCTCTGCCATTTCACATTGATTGAACTTTGAAAATAAGAATAGTAAATGTGATACCATACAACACAGCAATTTGCAGATTTTTTACATGACAAAGAGCTCAAACAATTCATGAAAACACAAAACATCTAACATACAATATTATGTGCATTTATCATGTAGTCTATTTTAGTAGTTCTTAAGGGGTTCTCAGTAGGTCATGGACACATTCTCGCTGGGTCGCAGACAGCTTGTAAAATATAAATACAGTGAAGCCTCTGTTTTCGTTGACTTCGGATATCACTGAATTCAATGTTTGTTGATTTTCTAAGCAAACAAGTTTGTGTTTTGGCCGTGTGTGTGGGTGAGTGCGTGCCCAGTGATAGACGGGTACAGGATTAACTGGAAGATAATGGATGAGCAATAAATTGGCGCCCTGTCCTGGGTATATTTATTTGGCCAGTGCATGAGACGTTTTCCTCTGAATGGTCATGGGGAACCCCCCGTGACTTTTATAGATGATTTAGCAGAATAAATGAATGATATGAAACACTGGATATACAGTATATTTATACACAAGGACAAAATTGTTGGTACCTCTTGGTTAATGAAAGAAAAACCCATAATGACCACAACAATAACTTAAATCTGGCAAAAGTAATAATAAATAAAAAAGCTTAGAAACAAAAACAAATGAAAGTCATAAATTGCTTTTCATTCATGCTTCAACATAATTTCAGCGCTGGGGATTCCCGGTTCAAATCCCGATTTGGGTGGACTTCCATGTTCTCCAAATGTCTGCGTGGGTTTTCTCTGGGTTTCCTTACATATTCCAAAATCATTGATTCAAGGTATATTGAGTGCTCTAAATTGCCCCATGTAGTGTGTGTGTGTGTGTGTGTGTGTGTGTGTGTGTGTGTGTGTGTGTGTGTGTGTGT
>JAOUQT010130636.1:0-19005 GCA_025769995.1 Xyliphius kryptos | reverse complement strand
CGAAAACCCTCCCTTATACCCCCCCCCTTATTCCCCCCCCCCCCTTATACCCCTCCCATAAACCTGCTGTAGCATTAACATTGTTCTTTGTAAATAATAAAGCTTTTGGTTTAAATGGGCACTGGGCGTCCACAAACTTATGGCCTCCATGCTTCGTGAGCGTTATAAGATCTGAGCGTCCACAGTGGGGTGAAACGGGAAAAGGACAGGGTGTATTATTTATGTAAACGGGTCACATGACTCACGCTGACCTTCCTGGGTGAAGTTTTAATGTCTCTGGCGTATTTGTCTCTAAATTACGCAATTAGTCAGATTTGCATGCACACGTCCGAGCGGCGCGAGCGGCGAGGCGGAAAACTGGTCCTCCCCCAGCTGGGGTTCGGCAGCGGAGCCTCGTCTGGCCTTCACGTTGACCTTCACGTCATTTCGCGCAGAATGCAGAATCTCGTCTCTCTCCATTACGCTCCATTACAGACTGTTTAGCGCGGGGACGCCGGGACGCCGGGACGCGGTGAGCTGCCGTTGTTTCTGCATAATGACTTCGATTTATCTCAGTTTGCAGAAGGGACAGAGCTGCGGAGAGGTCACGGGAGAGACCGGGCGTCCTTCACCGACCCGATCGCAGGAACTTTTATCTATGAATCCCATTCAGCGAGCCACCGCTGTATTCCACATTTATTTAGTTCCAGCTCGCGTGCAGATGGTCCCTGTAGTTCGACAACTGCAGTCTGTAGTCCATTAGTTCAGTACTATTTGCCTGTACAGTCCACTGGGCAAGTTTGCTGTTATTAGCCCTGCCCCTTTAGCTGGCCACTTTTGACATCGCACATCTTGCTTCGTGCACAGAGCAGAGGGTAGAACTTAGCATGTTCTCCCCCAGTAAGTGCTTAAAATGTGTTACTCTGCAGCAGATGATCGATCTGACTTAATGTTTGAAAGCTTGCGCCGGTGATTCCAGCTCAGTGCATCAGGGCTAAATTTAATTTTACTGAAAGTGTCTCGAGGCCATTCAGATTTAAATGAGATTAGTTCGGAGAGAGGAACAGAGGAGCTTCACATGAACCTCAGCAAACTTCATACCGTATCTCATACCAACGTCTCAGAGACACTTAAATACCAAGTTTTAATCACTGATTATTATTTTCATTACTATGTTTGTGCCACGTGTCCTCTGTTCAGCACATTGATCTCTGTGTTTGATTTTATTTTAATATAAAAACAGCACAGAGATCCAACACATACGCAGAGATCAAACGCACAGATCAAACGCAGAGATCAAACAGAAATGCAGAGATCAAACGCAGAGATCAAACACACAGATCAAGCACAGACATCAAAAACAGAAATCCAACACAGGGTTCAAACACAAATAAAAAAGATCAAACACCGACGCAGAGGAGATCAAACACAAAAACAGAGATCAAACACAGAGATCAAACAAAGATGCAAAAATCAAAAAGGGAGATCAAACACAAATAAAAAGATCAAATGCAGAGACCAAAAAAAGAGATCAGAGATCAAAACAAATCAACCAAAGCACAGAGATCAAACAGACGCAGAGATTAAAACAGAAATCAAACACAGAGATCAACTAAAAACACAGAGATCAAATGCAGAGATCAAACACAGAGATCAAACACAGAGATCAATCAAAATACAGATCAAACGCAGAGCTCAAACACAGAACTCAAGCCAAACGCAGAGATCAAATGCAGAGATCAAACGCAGAGATCAAACACAAAGATGAAGCAAAACGCAGAGATCAAACGCAGAGATCAAACACAGAGATCAAGCAAAACCCAGAGATCAAACGCAGAGATCAAACGCAAAGATCAAACACAGAGATCAAAAACTGTGAAGATCAAACACAAAGCGTGTGTGTATGTATGAGTGTGTATGTGAAGTCGTGTGTGTGTGTGTGTGTAACTGTGTTAGTGTAATTGTGTGTATGTTTGTAAGTATGCTTTGCCCGTTGTGCCCGCGGGTCGTGTGTGACTCATCCTCTCTGACAGCTGCGCTGCACCTCTGCTGGGACCGCGTGCCGTTTTCGGAACGCCTCTCTTCTGAAGCGTGTGAGGTCAGAGGTCGCGCTCACGCTATGTAATTAACACATTATATAAATAGAACGGCGTGACGATCCTGCGGCGCTTCGAATGAACTGATCCGATGTGCAGTGAGAGAGATTTTGCAGCGGGGTCCAGCTGCGGACCGGAGAACGTACGGAACCCACTGTCCTGACTGTCCGCCGCCGTACCTCTGCGCCGTACCCGCACACCTGCTGCTCATCTTTAAAAGCAGTAACTGTTCATCCCAGACATCACCCCATGATCCAGAACACCTCAAACATCAAGGATCTTAGGATGTTCTCCTTCACGTCTACGCTTGGAATTTAGAAGACGTCAGAGGTTCATAGAATAAAAGAACAATGTTCGCAGGACCCGATTGTCTGTTCATCAAGAAACGGAACAATCTTCTACGCAAATTAAGGCCATTACAGGTGCTGACTGCAGCCCGAGAACCTTCAGACGACATCTGTGTGGGAAGGGCTTCAGAAACAAAAAACATCTTAGAAGGCCACGTCTTCTTCAACGCCACAAAATTGCCCGTTTGGACTTTGCAAGGGCGCACCAAACGGAGAACTTCCATTAAAAGGTGAAAGAAAGTTGTATTCTATGATTAGATCATTCTCCTGATGGCTTCCAACATTACTGCCATGACGATGAGATCTACACAACACATTTTTTTTGGGGGGGGGGGCATCATTTGCGGTGTTTTCCTTCAAAGAAACAATGGCGCTTCAGGTAGGGCAGGTTATGGGGAGATCTTGCAGCGGGCATCCATCATGACTCATGGCCGTCGTGTGTGTGCTAATGACTGGGTGTTTCAACAGGACAATGCTGCAGTTCACATCGCCCGCCTGACAAAGAACTTCTTCCAGGAGAAGAACATCATTGTTTTGGATCATCCTGCATGTTCTCCTGATCCCATTGAGAAGCTTTGGGGGATGGACGGCAAGGAAAGTTTACAAAAATGGACATTAGTTCCAGACAGTGGAAGCCCTTTGTGAAGCTATCTTCAACACTTGGAGTAACGTTCCAAGCCAGCCTCCTGAAAACACCTGCATGGAGGACGCCTATGATTGTTTAGTGGTCAACAAGATGGTGCCGCAACTCGTTACTGACTCCTTATTTGACACTTTGGATTCAGTTTTGAGGGGTTTTTCGAGCTACGATCTTAAACTTTTGATCAGTTTCAGGATTCAACAGAGCAAAACACAAATTCTTGCCAGGATTTAGATCAGGAGTACCTATAGAGTACCTACAGTTAGTAAAATCAGAGAAACTGATCATTTTGCAGCGGTCTCTTAATTTTTTACGTAATTCAATGCGACAGCTGCTGCGACGTCAAACGCTTCTTTTCCTCCGTTGCGGCAGACGGACCGTAATCTGAACGGTTCGCTTCCTCTTTAGTTTAATAAAACACTTCTTGGTCCTCTCAGCCGCCCAGATTTCTCTTGTATAATCAAATCCCAAATGTATTAGCACTTAAAAAACGATTCAGCGCAAACGTTCCTCTGCAGGAAGTAACGAACACTGGAAGCAGATCTGGACTCTGGCTTCTTGATTTTAATTGGCAGCCTGCTGTGTGTTCAGATAAGACGGGTATAATGTCATTTTTGCTTACGTTTTCATAAAAAGAACGTGTGTTTTATAAAGGATGATATTAGTTGTATGAGGTAAAGGATGAGAAACATAATCAAATTACATTTATTGAGGTTTAAGCTAATAATAAAGTTTGAAGAAGCTCAATCTGGACTTTCTGAGGTGATGCAACCTGAGAAGAATACGCACTCGTGTAATAGTTCAGTGTCACCAGTGCTGTTGCATGTTAAAATGTTATATTTGCACTTGTGTGCATCATTTATAGACTCTTTATGAGACACAACGTCTAAAACCATAAAGGACGGGCAGCTAAACAAAGCATGTGATGCTAACAGGCTAAGCTAACCAGAGAAACGTGGATTTTTTTTTTTACCCGGCTAGGTCACATCTCATAGGGCACTGACGGCCCACTGTGTGTAGGCAAACACACACAGAGGTCCAACACAAACACAGAGATCAAACCGAGAGATCAAACACAAAGATCAAACCCATTAAACAAATCACAGAGATCAAACAAAGAGATTAATCATAGAGATCAAACACAAACACAGAGATTAAACACAAACCCAGAGATCAAACACAGACCCAGAGATCAAACACAGACCCAGAGATCAAATCACAGAGATCAAACAAAGAGATTAATCATAGAGATCAAACACAAACACAGAGATCAAACACAAACACAGATCAATGGGCAGCTAAGCAAAAGCATGTGACGCTAACAGGCTAAGCTAACATGAGAAACAACTGGAAATGGTGCATGATTTGCTGACCCATGGTCACCCTGTAACCAGATCCTTCAGAGTAGAAAGTGGGCGGGAATACAGATAGAGTGCTACTGAAGGTGACTGACGACCACCACGTCAATTTCACTGCAGTCCTGAGAATTGTCCACCACCACCAGTTAAACCTGCGGTGGTCCTGATCATCAGCTTCTTTCTGGGGTTCCCATTAGGAAGCACCACCACTGATCATCTAAATCGAACCTTGTTTCTAAAACGTCCTGTTTTCCCAAAAAAGTATTGGGAATCTGATGGAATGGACAATAAGTGTAGAAACAAGATGAAACGAATAAAGTGGCTGATTCGATTTTCGAACTTCAGAGTCACGAGTCTCCAGCCTATGTGAACTTTCCATGACTGTGAGAAGATGGGGATGTAACTGAGGGATGGACAGTCCTGTGTGAGTTCCTATAAACGGAGGTGAGATTTTGAGGTGCAACTGGAGTTTATTTCCAGCCCGGAGTGTGAAGCTCAGTTCATTCAATCTGCTGGAGACCAGAAGGTTTCATACAGAAATAGATCATGGTGATGCTGAAGTTAAAGACAAACTCTTCTGACTAAGTTTCACTGACATTGTAATGTGACATTGTAGACAGGACCAAGAGGTGAGACCAAGATACTGGACTAAGAATCAGGACCAAGAGTCAGAGCTAAGACAAGGAGCAAGAGCTAAGACCAAAAGGCAGGACTGTCTGCGGCTCCACTGATGATCGTGTTCAGCCTTTATGAGCTGGAACATCTCTTTGTGATCATCTGCCTTCAGCTCCTCCTGTAGTCACTTGCAACCAGCACTCAGCAGTCTTTCAGTTCTCACACTGTTGTTCACATGCCAGTTCTCTGGCACTCTGGAAGTCAGCAATCTCCTCACACACTCCACAAGATCTGTTGGCCAGGGCTTTAAATCTCAGCTGGAAAATACATGATGCACACATACTTTTGTATTCAGGAGGTTGAGTCCTGAATGTAGAACTCAGCATCTATCTACTCCTGGTTTCTCCAAAGTCATCAGCCTTCGCAGAAAATGTCATGGTGTCAAGCTTTGCTCCCAGAGAAATCCAAACCCTAATGCGGATCCCCGTCACGTTCCTGCGAGCACGGGCCAAGAGCCGCTTTGTTCCTGCAGCATGATTCCCCGCAGGGTTCCTGCTGCTCTCAGAGTCGGAATGATTGACGGCGAGGAGAGACAGACGGTGATTAAGGAACGACGTGTGGCTTTTATCCTCCACTCATCTGTCTGAAGCTTCTGAACGGTGCGCTAACTGAATGCTAACAACACTGAGCTTGTTTTTGTTTCAGACTCACAAGCCTTTGACCGGAAAACTCCACGGATCTGCTGTTTTATTGGCGTCTGTCAGCCGAGGGTTTAATACTGAATCTTAAACTTAAACCTACACTCAAGAACAAGAGCAAGATGGGATCAAGACAAGTTTGGGAATGGAACCGATGACAAATCCAAGACAGGATCAGGAATTAGACCAAGACTGAAATAATTCAGGCCAAGATCAAGACCCCGAACCAATCAGGACAAGACCATGTCTGATCAACTTGAAGATACATATAAAAAAAAGACCAAGACTCAAACCAAGACCAAATCAACTCATACCCATTAAGCCAAGACTACAGACTTATATCAACTAAATGCTCCTACAAACCTGAACAAGACAATGTTAATCAAGACAAAGACCTTAATCTTAATACTTAAGATAAAGACTAAGACAAAGCAGAAAAAGACTGAGACCGTTTTTTAATTACGACAAAGACATAGCTTTAATCCAACCAAGACAAGACTAAGACTACCAACCACGGAAATATCAAGACTCTAACAAATGAAGACTCATAACCAACCAGGACAAGACCAGGACTCTAATTAACCAAGAAAAAGACCCAGACTGAGATTCTGAGGTCGTTTAACAGACTGATGCTGGTTTTCATCCAACATAATATTAGATTTTATGATTCAAATATTTTATTTCGGTCTCAGGGACAGACTTTAGACTCCAGTGACCTTTGCCTGCTTATTTTGAGCTGAGTGATGGACAACGCAACAGACGGCGTGCGACGGCCGCGTGACGTGGATCAATGCGACGTGAGGCGAGCGGCTATAAATCATTGCTTGGGTTTGAGTCCCCCGCAGATCTTTGTGCTCCGTCGATGAGAGCTGGCAAAGATGAAACGCCTCCCTAAATCCCCGAACCCGGCCTCGCTGACGCTGCGGGACTCGCTCTCTGCTCTCGGACTTCCAGATGGCGGTGAGAATATCAACCAGGCAGGAGCCGCCGCCTCAGAATACTGATCAACTGCTTTAGAATTCACCCCGTCAGCAGCTGGGGGCCGAAAGCCGCATCACGCCGTACTGCGGGACGAAACGAGCGAAGTGTCATTCTGAGTGGCACTGCAGGAACTAGGAACAAGAACCAAGGCTTCAGGGACACGATTTATGTTTGTTAGGGCCGTTGTTACTCAAAGGGTTTTTGCTAATAATGGGAATCGAATTCAAAATCATCAAAATAAAGAGTTACGTTAAACAGAACCGGAAAGCAGTTGAGACAACGTGGTCCGAAAAACGCTGATGGAACCAACAAACATTCTCACCTTCATGCCACATTAAGCCAAGACTCATAGCGACCAAGGTAGGACTTATGACAGGATTAAACAGAAGAACCAGACCAGACCGACTTATATAAGATTTGTTCCAACCAGAACAGGACTCTTATTCATGAAAACAAAGCTCCAGAATTATAGAAGTGTCTTTTGCTCCTTTCTATTTGTACAGACCCTGCCGAAACCCTGGAAGGGAATTGCGTTCACAGTTCCACCTCCGAGTCACGCTGCTTACTCACCTCCGTGCCTCCAAAGACGCCACCTGGTTCAGCCATTCATCTCTCCAGCAGTCAGGTTCTCCACTCCTCAGTACCCACTCCTTCCTCCTTGGCGGTTCACTCCATCATTGACCTTGAAGATCCAGTTCCAGTACCGTCCCGGCTCTCCAGCTCACTTCACACTGAACAAACCACAACATAACTAAGACTCCAGCAAACGAAGACTTGTATTCATTAAGACAAAGCTCTAGTCTTATACAAATCCAAACGCAAACAAGAGAAGAGTAATATTCTTATTTGAGACAAAGTTTTATCCTTATATCAACCAAGAGAAGACGAATAGCAACTAAAACAAGATCGAGTAATTAACTTAGTAACTAAGAACTTACAAAGCAGGACACGACGGAGATACCAACCGGAATAAGACTATACACAACTATACAAGGTGTAGCAACCATCACACTACACACTGCGGCATGAATGGGAACGTCGACTGTGACATGCTCTGAACCCAATTTGCTCCTGCTGCTTTACAAACGGTGTGTCCACATACTTCTGCCCCGCTGCAGATTAAACTGGAGGATTTGGATGTGGTTTGTTTATACTGTGGTATTCAACAGTATGATGGAACACAGCACCGCTCCACCTGCTGTGGGTTTACGTCCCTGGTGGCGTGTTGGGTCGCCGTTCTGGCTCACAGGTCGCCGCCGACTGCGCCGCACGCTATTGATTCTTGGTCTCTGAAGACCAAACGGTGAATAATGTATAAACTAGACCGAGGTTAGCGTGTTGTGTTGATGGGGCAGAAGTAAAAAACATCAACTGCGGCTTCCTGCATTGATTCAACCACCTTGTGGACTACAGCGGGAACTGCGGGCCGAACCATTCGCCTAAAAAAGGGATAATAAGTTCAAAAGCTAATATGATTCATTATTAAATATGAGCGGCGACGCTCGGTGGTACATGTGGGAATTACTGGATAAAAAAATGATAAATCCACAATAGTTTATAAAACTAGGAGGCTAAGTGGTGCACACGTCTCTCGAACGTGGACTGGACGTATGTCAGCCAGATGTTTCTACACGAGGGCCACACGTACCTCCATTCCAGCAGTGGTAGCGGCAGGTGTTAACGAGCCCTACATCTGTATGCTATCTGGGTAGCATACTTAGCATAGCGATTAGCATCTTCCATCCATTATCTTCCACTTATTTGTCTATGAGGGTCACGGTGGGGTTCCCCATGTCCATCCAGGGGAGAACATCTCAGGCGCTGGGCAGATACACCCAGGACAGGGCGCCAATCCATAACTGGGCACACACACACAGCCACACTCTCATACACACACGATACAGGGCACTTTTGAGCACTCAATTTATCTTGCATCCATTTTTTGGAATGTGGGAGGAAACCGGAGAACTTGTAGAAAACCCACGGGACACGGGGAGGACATGGAAACTCCACCCAGATTGGTATTCAAACCGGGAATCCCCAGCGCTGAGAGACGAACATGCTAACCACTGAGCCACCCCTCAGAGATCCACCCCAAACCCTGCAAATAAGTGACGGTGAACACATATTTATGGACAATCGCCCCAGCATTTAAAATGGGGACCCATAAGGAATAGCTGTTCTATAAAGGATTAGTCCATAATTTAAAATTCTAATCATCTGGCCTTCGTTTGTTCGCTCATCTTTGCTCGATGTGTCCTTTGACACCTTTTGCCTCTTAAGCTGATTGAACATTATCTTCATGAAGGCAATTATCGCTGGAGTGTCGCTCTTGTTTTCCTTCTCTTGCGTCTTTATGAATATGGAAACGTCATCGTGACCAGTTCTAGAGTTTGGGTACTCATTCAAAAGCTGAAGTTCGACCCCTCATGGTTCGCAGATGCACACAAACATACATGCTGATTTTAATAAGAGCGCGCAATTACACCCCGTGGCAGCTTTCAGCTCACAGTTAAGCATTTCTTAATTGCGAGGTCTGTGGAGGGAAAATCAATTTATCGAAACTCTTTTGAAGTGTTGAAAATTAAAACAATGCACAGCAGGAGCGTACTTTATTTATACGAGCAAATGGTGACCTCGCAGTTATAATATCAATCTAATAAATTGGATTTGCAAGAAAGAAAACGAGTGCAGGCGTCGGAAACGATACAAAGGATTATGGGGAAACGTGACGGATGGAAAGACTCACTACATTCGCAGACTAGTGGTTAGCACGTTCGCCTCTCAGCACTGGGGATTCCCGGTTCAAATCCCAATGTGGGTGGAGTTTCCATGTCCTCCCCATGTCCTTCCCATGCCCGCTTGGGTTTCCTCAGAGTTCTCCTCCCACAGTCCAAAAATGTGGATTCAAGGTAAATTTAATGCTCTAAATTGCCTCGTGTGTGTGTGTGTGTGTGTGTGTGTGTGTGTGTGTGTGTGTGTGTGTGAGCACGCAAGTGTGTGCCTAGCGATGGATTGACACCCTGTTTTGGGTGTTTGAGATGTTCTCCCCTGGATGGGCATGGATGACCCCACCGCGGCCCTCGTAGATGAATAAGCAGAAGATAACGGATGGATGGATTGTGGGTATGGCATAACAACTGCCCAGACGGCACAGAAATTTAAGTTTACACCACGTACATATGATGTCATCATTAGGGCTGAGCGAGTACAGCGCTATCTGTATCCGGTCAACCATCTAAATGATCTGGATCCATGTCTGTACTCGGAATGGGCGGGGCCTAATCCGAAAGGAGGCGTGATATAGCCTGAAAGTTATTGTTGTTCAACATGAAGTGGGCGGGGCTTAAAGCTGTATTTATTGAATTGATATGGATTGATTAGAAGTTGCTGTATGTATTATACATTTCCGATTTGATTCAATATTGTTGATCACAAAAGTAAGCAACGTGTTCCAACTTGACCTTCTCCAAACATTTAGTTATTTAGCAGACGCTTTTATCCAAAGCGACTTAAACATCCCAACTTTGGTTGGAATCAGAACACAGGGTTGATACAGGACCAATGAAGGTTAAGGGTCTTGCTCAAGGACCCACATTGGTAACTTAAGTGGACCTGGGATGTGAACCCCCAACCATCTGATTGATAGTCCGACACCCTGACCACTGAGCTACCTCTCCGTACCTTCTCCACCAACCGAAGTTTCCAAACTTCCAACCGGAGGAAGTGACAGACGCGACACGAGCAGATTTCAGCTCCGTCTTGTCAAACGCAGCACGTATGTTACGCAAAAAGTTCTCCAAGTAACTTTCAAATAAACCAAAACTGAGGGGAGATGAAAAAAAACTTGAGTACTGATTACAGAAAGCAACGTGGCATCACTCTGTGTGTGTGAGTCGAGAGTGCAGAGCCGAAGAGCCGGGCGCTCGGTGTGACCGGCCAATCACAGATCGTAAAAACAGTCAGTTACCCAATGAGGATTTTCCTTCAGCACAAGCACGGATATTGACGAGTTTTACTCGTTTCATGCTCATATGAAACGAGTGTCTGGCTCACCCCTGGTTATAACGCACAAATAACACTTTACAAAGCTTTAGAGATGTGTATCTAATGCATCACAGAAACTGCTACCAAAACATTTAACAGCAAAGGACAGAACAGAACTAAAGACCTGGTTATTACAGAACACCACACGGACCCAATAGACCCACAAAGTCTTGCGTTGTTCCGTAATCCCCAAAGACTGAAAGATGACAAACCTTGGCGAGCTACAATCAGACTAGCGATGCAGTCTGGGACACTGGTGCCTGCTGCCAGAAATGTGATGCCCATGATGACATCAGGAATGCCAAGCGTGTACCCGATGATGGTCACCTAATATTTAAAACGGTAAAAAGTGACTTCAACGATCAAAGATAATGAATGTAGAGGAGAAAATGGGAACCGTAGCTGTTCTACTCACCATCCACACCATGAAGTAGGAGAAGACGGCAATCCAGAGAGTGGAAAGGATAAAGGAAAGCATGAAGTACTTTTCCCATCGAGGTTTGGCACAGTTGGGGATGGTGAAAAAGAGGAGAAGGAGGAGCGGCCAGGAGATCAACCATTTGGTTACATTCATACAGCCACCTGCAGGACGAGAAACAGAATTGATAGTTGTACAAACATACGCGGGTGTTGATGCTACAGCCGTCGAACCACGGATCCTAATTTATGTACACTGCTCACAAAAAATAAAGGGAACACTAAATTTGGAATCCTAATCAAAATCAAATGACAGGCTAGAAATTCCTCAAGTTCAAATGAAGCTCAGTAGTGTGTGTGTCCTCCACGTGCCTGTATGACCTCCCTACAACGCCTGGGCATGCTATCGCTGGGCACACTTACAAACATACAGGCTTTAGGGGAAATTTAAAGCAATCAATTCCCTTAAATCCATGTTTTTGGACTGTGGGAGGAACTCACACGGACACGGGGAGAACACGGAAACTCCACCCAGATTGGGATTCAAACCGGGAATCCCCAGCGCTAAGGTGAACATGCTAACCACAGCACCGTGCCCACTAACAGCAGAACAATATTTGTGGGTTAATGCCATTTTGGCAGTTCTGGTTATATGTTTCCATCCATTATTTTCTGGGTTCGTGGTGGGGTTCCCCATGCCCATCCAGGGGAGAACATCTCAGGCCCAGAGGGTGCCAATCCATCGCTGGGCACACACAGATCCACGGGGCAATTTAGAATATTTAATTTCCCTGGAATCCATGTTTTTGGACTATGGGAGGAAACCGGAGAACCCGTATAAAAGGTGGGCATGGGAAGGACATGGAAACTCCACCCAGATCTGGATTCGAACCAGGAAAGCCCAGCGCGCTGAGACGCGAACGTGCTAACCACCAAGTCACCAGGTCGTAAATTTCAGTCTTTTTATTTCATCTTGGTTCATTTTATATTTCTATTTTGATTTTCTTGTGTAAAGATTTCCTGCATACATTTAGGTGTGCACTTGTTGTCTTTGCTTGACGTTTCTACAGCATTCAGGCATGATGTCTCTATTCGTAGAGTAAGAATGCGGCAGGTTTCACAGATAGGCAGAGGTTCTCCTTTAACATGGTGATGGTGGCATTTCCTGCTGTGCCCAGCTGCAGAATAATAAGACTTTTATTCTCTTACGTGGCAAAGTGAAAGGTGAGGAAAATTCTCCTTCCTCCTCCACACTGTGCTTGTCCTCTGGGACGTTCCCATTCTCAATGTCATTTTTTCCGTCCACCACAGCCGTCTCCACTCCATTAGCGCCACGAACCAGCTTTTGTCTCTGCACAAACATCCCAGCAGCAGGTTTTTAGCAATTCAGTTCTATGGCATGAAACAAATACAACATCACATTCCTACCAGAACAGACTTAAATATAAAAACGCCACACCACGTGCACAAATCATTGGATTTTAGTGGTTCACAATCAAGCATTGAGCGGCGTATCGAACACAACTGTATAGTGGAAACAGTTTGGGGAAGGTTTGAGTTTCAGCAGGATTACAAACCCCGGTGTTAAGTGATTAAAGGGATTTATTTATTTTAGGAATGCGTCCTCCAATGAAACACTAGTGATGTGCGCGCACGTGTCCAGAGCGGTGGGCGTCCCTGTACACTGTGCCCAGGGAGCAATTTGGGTCAGGTGCCTTGCTCAAGGGCACTTCAGCCACAATTGGTGGAACTGGGAATCAAACCTGCACCTTCGGATCACAAGGCTGGTTGCTTAAACATAAGCCTACAACTGCCCTGAAGCAAGATCTAGAATGGCATTATGGGGCAAGTTTGGTGAGCTCAGAGCCCGGACCCCATCAAATTAAAGCAGAATAAAATTAGAAAACAGATTTTCTCATCCAACATCGGTGTCTGACCTCACAAAAGTGTCTCTGGAAGAACGGGTTAAAAGTTTCCGTTGACAAAACTCCAAAATATTAAGAAACATTCCCAAAGGTTTTGCCTTTTTTAAATCTATTTGCATTCTAAATCATTTCATCATTGCACACATCTGGAGAGCTCACTGCTGAAATTAGTCAAAAGTAAATCATCCGTACCTCAGTTATAATCAGGCGGCTGGCCATGCGCAGCCGAGTTTTAGGTCCAAAGTGGTTGGTGACCATCACGCGAAGTCCAGCCTCAGGAAATCGATAATTTGGAGGGCTTGCATTGATGATCTCGTCCACCATGACCACTGATCCTCGAGTGTACACCTTGCTGGGCTTGACTAGATAAAGTGTGAAAACCCCGTTTTTATGAAAACGCTTGACAAACTTGGAATTATTTTTCCTAAACTAAATGTACACAATAAAACAAGTACGTATGTAAACAAATGTTGGTTTCCATTACGTTATATGACCATAAAACAATTACCTCATTAAATTACTAATAATAATCACAAGAGTAACTAATTAAGCTACAGGTAGCAAAGCGGAGGCAGATCTCAAAATTCTAATTCATATCATAAAAACACTTAAACCTTTTCCAAGCGGAAGAATCAGGTGGGTTTAGTACGAGTCGGCAGACAGGCAGGAACGACGTAATTAAGCAGATTTGATCAGACATGGCAGAATTCGGGGAGGTCAAGAACGCTTGACCCAGAACAGGATTCGAAACTGGACCCCAAGTGCCAAGAGGTGGACATGCTAACCACTAAGCCACCGTGCCCCCCAAAATATAACACTACAAAGGATGATTTCAAAAAAGCAATCATTGGTCATTTGGTCATTTTAGCAGACGCTTTTATCCAAAGCACCTTACAAAAACCCCACTTAATAGTTGGGGTCAGAACACAAGAACCCCTGGAGCAATGAGGATTAAGGGTCTTGCTCAAGGACCCACATTGGTAACTTCAGCAGACCTGATATTTGAACCCACGACCCTTATTGCTAGCCCAACAACCTAACCACTGAGCTACCACACCCTCTAATCAGATGTTTCCTATTACGTAGTTCTGGACGCAGCCTTTGACCATCACAGAGCAGTTAAAGGGAAAAAATTTTCAAAGTTTGTGTTTTAAAAATGAATGGATCAGTTATTGAGGATCACTTGATGTGCAATTTGAATTGTGTCATTCCCAGCCGGTCCAGTCAGTCTTACCTTTACCCAGTAATGTTATAAAGGATCATCTGAAACAACAATTAAATTATTACCATCCTCCAGTTCATTTCCACTTGCCGCATTCCCATTAACGACTTTCTTTTTGCTCTTGCCAGTGAAAAATGACTGCATGCTGGAGTTGAATCTGAATAAATAAAGACACAAGACGAAATAGCATCCGGCAAAATGGAAAGAAAGTGAGCAATAAACCAGCTGGACTTTCAAGATAAGAGTAACGTGCAGCTGCTGCAGAGCCTCTGATTTACTGATACTGACTCATACAACCTGCTTGTAAGAGGTCTTTAAATATGCTTCCTGCTGTACTTACTTCATGATCAATATGTAGCCTGCATACATGACCACCAGCACCAGACCCTCCCACCTAAATCCACAGAGAAAAACAAACCCACATCAAGATAATCCCACCATATAAACACGGGCTAAACATGAATACCACAAGGTGAAGACCACTCACCACACTATCTTCTCATCATAGATGAACTAATAATGTATAAAAAAAAAAAAAAGATTAAAAATGATAAAAGGCTGCACAATTTCAATATTTTTAAACCAATTTAATTTAATTTAACCCATCCATGCAGTGATGCACACAAAAATACAGACACTGGTGAGGTGAGTGCACGTGCCCAGGGAGCATTGGGGTTAGGTGCCTCGCTCAAGGGCACTTGCCCAAGTACTTGGAGGGACTGGGAATCGAACCGGCGACCTTCAGGTTGCAAAGTTGGTTCCTGAACCACAAGTGTACAACTGCCCAATAAATATGCAATAGATACATTTTTACTTTACTCACAGCAATTAGTGCCAGTACAGACAGGATGTAGTAGAGGGAATCTCGGAATACAGCCCACCACGTCAAGAGCACGACCTAAAAACAATCAACAATATCAGAAATCAAAAGTTAGGGTTTTAAAAATAAAACATAGGTTCTACACTATTTAAGCAATGACGTCTCTGAAACGTCTGTGTGTGTTATATGGTTTTGTAGGGAGGGGTAGCTCAGTGGGTAGGGCACTGGACCGTCAATTTGAAGGTTGAGGGTTCAAATCTCGGGTCCACTGATGTTACCAATGTGGGCCCTTGAGCAAGGCCCTTAATCCTTGTTGTTCCAGGGATTCTGTATGTAACCCTGTATTCTGAGCCCAATTAAAATTGGGATTTTTGTAGGTCGCTTTGAATAAAAGCGTCTGCTAAATGACCAAATCAAGGTATATAATTATAGTGTGTAGAATAAAAAGTTAGAAAAAATATTGTACAGTAGAGGCCAAGAGTTTGGACACACCTTCTCATTCAATGCATTTTCTGTATTTTATTTACATTGTAGATTCTCACTGAAGGCATCAAAACTATGACTGAACCCATGAGGAGTTATGTTCTTAACAAAAGGTGAAAACGTTTAATATTCGAGTGTCTTCAAAATATCCTCCCTTTGCTCTGATTACTGCTTTGCACACTGTTGGCATTCTAATTAATTATCCTTATGAACCCTTATAGGTACACCTGAAACAATTTCAGGTAACTTCCCCTTGAAGATCATTGAGAGAATGTCAAGTGGGCAAAGCAGTAATCAGAGCAAAGGGAGCTATTTTGAAGACACTAGAATATAAAACATTCATTTATTTCACCTTTTTTTGTTAAGTGCATAAATCCTCATGTGTTCATTCAAAGTTTTGATGCATTCAGTGAAAATCTACAATGTAAATAGTCGTAAAAATACAGAAAACACATTGAAAGAGAAGGTGTGTCCATACTTTTGGCCTGTACTGTCTGTGATCTATATCATAGACTCATTGTAAATATACTCAAGGTAAAAAACACTAACTACCAAACTACTTAGCGCAGTGTTACCCCACCTGAAGGTGTGGATTTACATCAGTCTGAAAAAAACACTGCTGCACAAATAAGCCGCCAAAACTTTTCTCAAAAAAAAAAAAAAAAAAAAAAAAAAAAAAAAAAAAAAAAAAAAAAAAAAAAAAAACACTTCCCTACAGCAACATGCATCATACAGCAGCAGGGGGATTTCTCCTTGCATCATTTGCTGCAATGTCCTGATCTATTACTGCAAGGAACACGGTTCGGAGTGTTGCTTTAAACTCAGACTCCAGGTAATACTTGCGCCCGGCTGTCATGCACAGTTTAGATTGAATATTAATAGATTAGCTCTGCATCGGGAACCAATGGGAACGGGAACCTGCCAATAAAGAAAACTTGGGTTCAAACAAACAGTTATCAATTTTTGGTTTCAAGAAGGGGGAGGGGAAAAAAAAAAAAAAAAAAAAAAAAAAAAAAAAAAAAGTAGGATCGGTCACTTATTGTAAATGAGTCTGATCCCAATTTCTTAAAAGAATCAAAAGTAAAGCATTTAAAGAAATAGACTTAATTCTGTCAATTGTACAGAAACATCAATCTCTAAAAGATTTCAACCTATTGTACCACAGGGGTGTAGATGTGTAATTACCTGTCCAGCAAAAATGCCACAGACTCCGATGATGCAGAGGATGTTGAAAACTGCAGAGCCAACAATGGTACCCACGCCAACGTCCCCGTGAGTTATAAAAACTCCTGGGAAAGACAAACATTAGATACAGACATTAAGATTTTTTTCCCCCCTTTTATTTCGATTCATCTAAACCATTACAAAAGGCAGCAATCTTTATTATTATTAGTCCGTAGACACACATTTATATACAATATATCTCACACAATCTGCTCAAAAAATAAAGGGAACACTAAAAACACATCCTAGATCTCAATGAAATACATTTTTCAGTTGAAAATCTTTATTTTTAGGAAAGTGGAATGCATAGAGAACAAAAAGAAAAAAAAATGATCAAGATGTAAACGATTCTCTTATAGAGGTCTGGGTTTGGAATCAAAATCAAATGACCGGCTGATCCAGCTTCAGTGGAAATTTCTGAAGACAAGTTCAAATGAGGCTCAGTAGTGTGTGTGTCCTCCACGTGCCTGTATAACCTACCTACAACGGTCGTACTGTAAATCAAACCAGCGACCTACTTGCTGTAAGACGGAAACACTGCACCAATCTGCCACCCAACTCCCAAATGTTTCAGGACAATCATTTAAAGGAGATAATGGAAAGTTGTGTGATGTGGAAGCTGCCGGTCACCCATCTGTTACGCCGATACTATTAAAATATAGATGTCCATTTTTTGGCATTACCTATAACAGATGCAAAGAGTTCAGGTGCGGAGCTGCCTGCAGCCATGAACGTTGCTCCGGCGACATCTTCGCTCAGATCCAACTTCTGCAGAGAACAAACAGTTCCAGAGGTTCACCTCATGCAAAAATCAAGAGATCATCGGAAATTCCAGAAACACGGATACGCACATGCAAACTTCAACAAATCCTACATCAATCAGTTCTGTCTTCAGGTAATTGGTCTTTTGTAAGAAACATACACATTTAAGACCGTCTCAAACTCTTACCTCACAGATCTTCTCTAGAGATGTCACAAAATAGTCGTCACACACTATAGCCAGCGCCAGGAACATGTAAAGAGCCTGAAAAAGCCCAAAACACTTCATTTCAGGTTTATTTGACTGAGATATTGACTTCATTTGAAGGTGAACGTAGCTGCAGTAAACGGTTTATGCCAATAGAGGGAGCTCCAACGCTATCAATTTAAAATGGCGGTCTAACTACAAGTTTCACCATCAGTGTGTTACATAAACAACAGCAGATTGTTAACTGCTGCAAATGGACAAGTGCAGATAAGCAGGGTATTTCCACAGCTGTAGATTAGCACCGTGATGCTACAAAGACGTTTATAAATGGCTTAGTTAAAAAATTAGAACTAAAAAAAAAACGAATGTTAACATTTAAACACAGTAACTTCACCATTTCACATGAATGTGATGTAAGGAAGCCCGGTTATAAACCTCTAATCCTATGGCCTTTAAGTTGGAGATGCGAGGATTAAAAGATGAAGTTTTTAAAGCAGAAGGTCAGAGAGAAAATAAAGAGATGGGTGTAAGAGGGGAAAAAAAAAAAAAAAAAAAAACACACACAAAATGGAGTGAACAGAAGTTAGAAACAGATGGAAATGAAAATGAACAGAGTGATGGATTTAAAAGACAGATGGACACAGATGATCAAAGAGCGAGGAGACGAGGAGCAGGGAGGTAAAAAAAAAGTGAGGACGTAAATGAGAAAGTGAAAAATGACACGAGTGTGCATCCAAAGATGAACCGGACCGGTCAGAGGGAAACACAAAAGAGGAAAATTCAGAAAAGGTGCAAAAATGACAAGAATGGTAAATGGACCGATGAATTAAACACGGTAACGATTACGTAAGTAAGACGCGAAAGTATGAATGCATGTGAACATCCAAGAACTATGTAATCGGTGGCTTAGTGGTTAGCACATTTGCCTCTCAGCGATTGGGATTCACGGTTCGAATCCCGATTTGGGTGGAGTTTCCATGTCCTCCCCGTGTCTGTGTGGGTTTTCTTCAGGTTCTCCGATTTCCTCCCACAGTCCAGAAACATGGATTCCAGGTAAATTAAATGCTCTAGTGTGTGAGTAAGTGTGTGCCCAGCAATGGATTGGCACTCTGTCCTGGGTGTGTCTGCCCAGTGCCCGAGATGTTCTCCCCTGGATGGGCATGGGGAACCCCACCATGACCCTAGT
>JAOUQT010130536.1:0-19005 GCA_025769995.1 Xyliphius kryptos | reverse complement strand
TCCTTTATAGGGGGGTCTTGCTAAGTGCCTCTCATTTCTACCTGTTGTCTGTTCCATTTGCACAAAAGCAAGTGAAACTTATTCACAATCAGTGTTGCTTCCTAACTGGACAGGTTGGTTTCACACAAGTGGGGTTGACTTGGAGTTACATTGCATTGTTTAAGTGTTCCCGCTTTTTTTTTTTTAGCTGTATATATCCCCACACACTCATTTTGCTCTGCGTATTTTCTGTTATCAGATCCACTTACCTCAATGTTAGACGTAATGGTAAGTGACTAATTCCAGATGGTAGTCCATGTGTATGTGGACTACTTTACATACTGTATTAGTCCTATTTCCTTTGTTCTAAGGGTCAGGACTCCAATAGTAGTATCATTTGGTGGCCCTGTTTGTGGACACTGCATTATTCCTATCCCAGCAGTGTCATTTAGGGGTTTAAATGAAACTACAGTAGCACTGCTGCACTAAACAGCTACAGGACTTGTTCTCTTATTTTGAAGTTGCTTTGGATAAAAACATCTGCTTAATGTTAATGTACTATGCTACTGTCCACTTTAGACTTAATAATGTATATATTTCTTATTAATTGCACAAAGTTTTGCATGGTTCTGTCAAACCAAATCAATCATATACCACTTATACCAGCGGACCATTTATGAACACACTACGTTCACGCATTAACACAATCACAAGCCCAGTTATGGTTTTGATTATTAAAAAAAACAGGATCACGGTCGAGAAAGTGGACCACAGTCAGCAGAAGTAAAACTACAAAAAGGAACTGTTAAGCTGGTCAATAAGCATAGAAACAAGAAGATGCACCTAATAAAGTGGCCAGTGAGCTCAGATAAACATTTCATAGGTAGTGTTTCAAAATAGGTTTGTAAGCTGCAACACTGTGACTTATGTCTGTAATTACAGTGTCATTTTAGGAATTGGCTGTGAGGCAAACTGCACTGTGAGCCAATAATCACTTTCTTTTGGGAGATAATGGACAGTGACGTGACTGAATTGGAAAAAAACATCAGAATCTTCGGTGGAAATGATCATCCTAATAAAGCTCACCCCGAAAGCTGGGATTTATTTACAGCTGAAACAAGCGAACTCAGTTCGACCGCATGACTGCAAGCCTCTGCTGTAATGCTCTACCACACATGCTAACAGATATGCTCTGGCTGATCGTATATAAAGGAACATATTAAGCACCACATGAACTGGCTATATTATCCTACTTGTAACGAAATGAATGGGAGACCGGGCAATAAGACACAATAAGACTGAGACAAAGCGGTGCTGTATATGGAAACCCCTTAAGCTTCCGTCTGCTAGTGCCCAAGCACATTAGCGCTCCCCATCATTAGCTACACGAGCTGTAAGTTAAAGAAATGTGGCGTCTTTGAATGGATAAGGAGACACGAGAAAAAATAGACTCTCTAAATCTTCCTTTAGCATTTATTTAGGGAGGAAATTAAACCTTGTGAAAGATATACACACAAACATTCACACAGACCAAATGAGAACACTTTAGATCGGTGTTATAAAACTGACAAAATGCAATCTTAGGAATTATCATTAATTAGTTTTATCGTTTATAAAAATCAAACACCTTTAATAATAGTTTTAACAATTTTGTAGGGAGGTACATATACAGGCATGTGAAGGACACACACACTACTGAGCTTCATTTGAACGTGTCTTAAGAAATTTCCACTGAAGTTGTCATTTGATTTACATTTTGATATTTTTTATGTTGTTTTGTTACCAACGCATTCCATTATCTACTACATAAAGATTTTCAGCTGCAATATTTTGTGTGTGTGTGTGTGTGTGTGTGTGTGTTCCTTTCCCAATCATCTAATCATGAAACCCAAAAACCAACATAGTCGCGTTGACGCAATTCACAATTGTAAAAAAAAAAAAAAAAAAGTATAAATAAATTAAACTTCAAACTCTAACAGCAGTTAACTGAGTAGCAGACATAGTTTACCAGTCTGTTGACATCCAAGTCATGTCTCTAATGGCCACAGCTTGACTTATAGAAGTAAAAAGTGGGAGAAATGTGGTGCCATTGTAATACTGCTGAACAGGTTTCCTGTACAGGTCTTGAAAGAGCGTGTTGCCTCTCCCCATTGTGAAATATCGTTGATGTGACAGCCTTATAACAAATGACTTGTTTACTCTCTCATTGGGGTGTGTACCATGTAATAAGGTCATGTTTTAAGTCAGTTATAGTGGAAAATATTTTTGGAAAACTGAATTATTGTGTTGAATATGTAATAATATTCCTGTTATGAAGTTAGTACCTTTAAGTCAATGTGATTTATCTAAATTTAGTGGTTTTCTTGCAGTGTGGAATTGGGTTTTTTACTCCGTACCCATCACTAACCCCTATATGCAAGAGAGATTATTGTCACAGCTCTTTGTACTGTAGGTCAGATATGAGAGTCTGGCAGAGATGAGGATGTGAGAACAGACATTGGGACGGTCACACCGGTCTCCTTAGAAAAGAAACAACGGGGACTTTGACCGAAGCGTGCATTTTACACCCTGCTGTCAGTGATTAAGAAAACACCCCAATGCTCTGGTTTAGCTAAAAAAAAAAAAGAAGTAAAATGCCAGTTTAAATAAGACGAGATTGACAGGTCCAGAGCTGTCTGTTAAAGCTAGAGGACGGGGTAAGTTGTAAGGGCAGGGTGTCTTTACTCCCACTGTAAACATCCCCGCTGTCTTCAGAGTAACACCCACAAAGACACGATGAACTCTCTGTGATCATGGAGAGCATGCAGGCATAGCTTTGTCTCTTTCTATTTCTAAATCAGGTTTGTCAGCTGAAGTGGTTCCAGTTGATGCCTCTACTGTCGGCCCGCCTACGGATTCAATACAGACATTCAGGTTGTCAACAGGGTGGATTCGATCTCAAATTTTTTAAATTTGATCCTCCATTTTGTTCAGATGGTTCAAGATATTGGACTTTTTATTCCCGAGCTGCAATGACGTATTCCTGAGTCATACTCGTGTTTATGGGCAGCTATAAAACCCGAGGCCGAACCAGATATTTGAGAATGATAATCTAATCAATCAGAAAAGGTGAAGGACTGGAGTTTATGGCATCAAGGTCACCCATTCTTACCCATGACTGGGAAATGGAAAAGGCGTAATGGCAGACAGAAGGGACTTGTCAGTGTTAATGCATGGTGCTAAATCTGTCCGAGGGTATTGTTATGCGGAGTGGGAAACAAGTATATTAAAGCTATAAGGTACAAAACGCTGTGCATTTTTGTGAATAAATCACAGGAAAGTGGTGTTAGACCTGCCGTTTTCCCCGCGAGTTATTCACAATAATGTACAACCTAGAGTGCCTTAATGCTTTTATTAAACGATTACAAACACACTATAAAACAAAAACAATGTTTAGTTTATAAATGTGTTTATTACAATTACATTACATTACCCAATTGTAAATAAACTGGTCCGCCACAATAACAATTACAATGTAATCAAGTCCATTTTTGCTTGCCGGGTTACAAGATACTGGTTTCTTTAACCAAAAAACAATTTATAAACAACAGCTGCAACAGGCTTAGTGCTTATCCGGAGTTGGCACACTGTTTATATTAACCTGTATTTTCATTTATAGAACATGATTTAAAATAATGCATTGTATATCACACATTAATACAAATGTTAAGTGGTAAGAGGTGTGCATTATTGTCAGTAATGTCACAGCTGGACAAAATCGACTCATCCAATCAGATTTAAAGACTGGACCACGTTTGATAGTTTGTAGTAATAGAAACATTAATATCCTTTAATTTTCTTTGGAAATTATGTTTTGTTTGTGAAAGGAAAACAACACAACTACTTATGTAGCGTTGTTATTCAGGACTACAGATGCTTTAATGGACCTGCTTGTTACTGGGCATTAAAACTGTGGGCCCTTAAGCTGAGCCCTTTTTGACTCCTACCCAACAAGCTGAGGTATTCATTTGTTCGTTGTCAAATCTGCACATCCAAATTATTGTCGTAAATGCAGCTGAAGTCTGTCCAAGAGATCATTTGAAAAAAGGTAGGAAAACCTGCTGGACAGCTCGCCAATCTATCGGTGCCTTCTTTCCTTCTGGATGCCATGGGTTCCCCAAAGCGACGCACACACACCCGACCACCCAGATGATGTAAAAGACAAAGGGATTTATTTAACAGCTTGCTCTTACTCCCCCACCTGTGACTGTTGTGTGGGAAAATAAAGCAATAACGCACAAGGGGGCGTGCGTTATTGTGAATAAACAATGGGAAAGGGGTGTAAGGCACTCCACATCAGAGGTGGGGGGTTATTGTGAATGTCACGGCTAGACAAGCGGCTCAGCCAATAACATTTAAGGACCGTAACTGCCTATTTTATAATACTGATAAACATGGATATACTGCCTAGCAGTCATGTCAACGTAAAGAATATATTGCTGCATGTACACAGTAGCAGTTATTTGTTCGGAAAGGATGTATTTGTTACTAGTTGAAAACCCGTACTGTGCTATGAGGGGGACTTCATAACGTAAAAGTTAGACAATATTTCTTCCTTTTTTAGTTCGTTTTTTTTTCAGGTGACGCTTTTATCCAAAGCAACTTACAAGTATTCCAACTTGGTAAGGATCAGAACACAGGGTTGATACAGCACCCTGGATCAATGAGGGTTAAGGGTCTTGCTCAAGGACCCACATTGATAACCAGTGGAGGTGGGATTTGAACCCCCAACACTCTAACACCCTAACCACTGAGCTGCCACTCCCTTCAATATTCTATACTCCCAAACTCCCTAACCACTTAGCTGAGCTGCCACGCCCTTTAATACTCCTACTCAATATATTCTGAATGAGTGATGCTTTGGAGTTTATATTTAAAATGAATGCATTATTATAGAGTCAGGTTTGTGGCAATTAGATCTGAGTTGTAACTTTGGTATCCAAGCGGTTGCCTTCATACGTAATTTAGCAGTATTTTTTTTTTTTAAGTACACGATAAGAAATGACTGAGCCCAAGTTTTAGCTTTGTAGATACTCACGAAGCCTCCAATCCATCCGAGGTGTTGCGTTTGATGGCGATCGTGAATGAGGGATCGGACATAGGAAAGCGAGAAACCTGTTTCCTCATGCTCCTCATGTTAATCAATGCTAAATTTCAGCCTTGTAGGGATTCTGAAGTGGGAAAATTGATGAGGCATTCAGTGAGTGAGGGCTTTGCCTTTACATTTTTTTTTTATTTTTTATTTTTTCTGCATAATTCAGGTATAATTTATTCCTGACTGCTTCTGTTTGTGATTTCTTTCCTCTAAATTCTTTGGTATGCAATGTGGCGGATGCATTTTTAGTCGACTGAGTCTTGGTTGTCCATTTTGTCACGGTTTTTCACTGTGAGTAAAGAGACCAAGGAAAAAGGCCTCAGAGTAGCTATTAACATGTCCTCAGAAACCATCCACTCACTGTAATGATTGGCACACAGCGAATAAGGAGTCATGCCATATTGCTGCAAACTATTTAAACAAAAATATGTTTTGTCTTTTCAAAAAAGTACGTGCTGGTGGTTCTTTCGCGCATTTACGGCCATGTCTTAATGATTGATATCAAGAGATTTGATTTAAATGCAGGAATTGCATATTCTTAAGTACCTTAATAAAAGATTGCAGACAAGGGATGATTCTTTCCGCACACAGATCAAGAATAGGCAAAAAATTAAGTATAATTAATTTTACCCCCCCATATGATGTTGCATGATTTTTCCAGTGACATCCATTTTTAAAAGCAACCTAATACACGGTCTGTGAGTCTGTGTAAGGTCCTCACAAAGCATGAAAGTAATTGTATATGGTTGTGCTCATGCATAGTGAAAAAGAATACAGACACGCCAACGTTTCCTTTACAAGGATTACAGTCTATGGGATTAGCCAGCTACTGAAATGGGTTAAAAGAAAGAAAAAACTCAAATGACAACATGGCAATCCAATAAACAGCCTTCATACACACAGACATGAGTCTTAGTTCAATTAACAAAACCAGTTTTTCCGTAGAACATTTGTTTAGAGCCTAGCAGGTGAGCTTGCTTAAAACCCAACAGTAATAGAGGAACACTAATGATGAGGTTTGTTACATGTGGTTAGTCATGTCAAAAGTAAAAGACACATACGTTTGGTAGAGAGTAGCAAGTCCAAGTACGGTAATATTTTTGGATATTAAGGTTTATGTCGTAGCAATTGAGTCTTCTGGAGGCAGGAAAGGTGTTCATGGTCACAGTTTATTAAAAATGCTCTTTTAGGAAGCAGTAGTAAAGGTTTAGAACAGAAGGCAGTGAAAATAATCAATTCCAATCTAAAATGTACAGAGTATTCACAGTTAAATCTTACCGTTTACATAGAAAGTTTCAGTTCGGCCCCCAAAGACTCAACCTTCTGCTGAAGCTTTTGGAATCTGGTATAAATGTATCCCACTGTGCAGGTGTTGTTGGAGTGGTGGATGATGGTATGAGTGGATCAGACGTCTGTATATTTTGATTTGTGTAATGTTCTCTGTTCAGCAGCACAACACACACTCGCACAACACCACCATGTCAGTATCACTGCAGTACTGAGAATTATCCACCACCATAATACCCATTACCTGTGGCGGTCCTGATCATTGGAGAACCTAATAAAGTGAACTAAGTATGTAGAGAAACAGGTGGACTACAAAAATGTAATTGTAAAACTAAAAAGTCCATCTATACGATCAGTGGAACTAAAAAAAAACACAGTTGAGAGTAGAACTGATGAGTTGTACCTAATAAAATGGCCGGTGAGCGTATAATGCCGAAACATGAAGGGAAGAACAAAGTAGGAAGATAAACAAGTAGTTTATAAGTCAAACACTTGAAAAAAAAAAACAAGTGAGTTTATGAAAACATGACAGAATATTCAACTTTTAACAACGACTCAATCTTCGCAGGCGTAGGTCACGGATTAGCACTTTGTGTTAAGCTTCGTGAAAGAATTGTCGAAAGGTTCAAACAACTTTGTTATTCACAGTTGCTAAGCGTTTAGGTCTTTTACCGCTCATAATATCTAACATTGTCAGGATGTTAAGAGAACATTAAAAATGAAGAAAGTCCTTGAAAAAAAATGCTCGGAAACTTCTGACAAAAAAGGAACACTGACCACAGACTGTAAAGCAGCTGGAATCTTTATTAGGAAGTAACTGGTCATGGTATTTTTAATTACTGTTCTGTTGTTTCAAAGGATTTTAAAAAGTTAGGTGAATTTGTTAAAGACTTAAGTAATCAACAAAAAGCAACTGCTAAAAATGCTTTAAAAATAACCTAAACTGATAATTCTGGTCCTTAAATCTGATTGGCTGAGCCGTTTATCCTGTCCTGACATTACTGACAATAATGCACACCTTTGACCGCTTCACATTCATATCAGTGTTGGATAGACACTACTTCATTTCCATGATGTTTTTTTTTTATAAACTGCGTTTTATAATTTGGCTACCAGTATTGGATTGTTAAAGAAACCGGAAACCTGTTACTCAGCGATCACATCATGGAAGACCAGATTATTAACGAGTTTGCTTTGAGTAAATGCATTTATGAATCAAAGCTTTTTATTGTATTATGGTGTGTTTGTTTTATAAAAGAAATAAGGCGCTTAAGGTTGTGTATTATTGTGAATAAATCACAGGAAAAGGTGTAACTGTACGATGCTTCATGTTGGGATTAACAACGCAGCTTTCCTGTGAATTATTCATAACTATGTACAGTCTTGACTCCCTTATTGCTTTAATGTAACACTTTTAAATGAGTGAAAAGCAACCGCTTAAAACGCTTTAAAGATACTATTTTTGTCAACTTTTATTTGAATTTGAAAACTGAAAACACTGAATAGGGCCGTAAGCCATCGTTTTGATTTTCATCCATATACTAAACACGCTTGTGTTATCTGGTAGAATAATGATAGTTCAACCACTACTGCAATTTCCTGGTGATCCCTCCGCCATCACATGTCATCTCTGAATGGTCAGTCCTTACATAAAAGCCAACACTGACCCTCGATGTTGACCCTCAGTGGTCACTGGAGGAAGTGTTGAAATGCCAGACATTGCCCTTCCTGAACTGAGCCATAAAACCGTGTTAAATTGTGCTATATTAATTTATAAGGGCTGCAGTGTGCCCTGTGATGGCAACAGGTCGGCCTCATTTGCATGAGGTTTCCATTGGCGTCTGTGGCCGGATCATGTCTGAAACAGCTAATGCATAATAAACAGCGAAGAGAAGCATCAGGGAGTCTTTTGAACAGCCGCTTTATTTAGTGCATGTTTGTTAAGCCAAAGTACTAACAAAAGCCGGCTAATGATGTTTCCTGCATTACGTTAAAATGATAGTTTATTAAAAAAGCAAAGCATTCAAAATGGGCTGCTTTAAAAAGCTACATGAAGTATTCAGCCTTTATATGCATGCACACACCCAAAGTATTAGGACACCATAAAATGATATTTATAAGAGGGAATTGTTATCTTTTCCTCAGTCAGTCCATGATTTACAGCTATTGATTTTCATAGGAGGCTGTCCACAAGGCTTTTGAAAAATCATTTGTTACGAGCATTTTTTATAAATGGGGCCTGGCTTGCATTTTTTTGTTTTGTAATAATAATAATACATTTTGTTTAAATGCACGTTATATTTCATGGAAACCTCAAAGTTCTTTGTTCATAGTATAAGACATTTCATTGCTTTTATTATGCTTTTAAATAAGTAAAAAAAAAACATTATTTAGTGTATTGTTTATTGATGTTCAACTAATTAAAAATCTCTCTCTCACACACACTTACTCACTATATAACGGCAATTAAAATGGGGGCTATTTAGAGCAGACAATTTACCTTGAATCCATGTTTTTAGAATGTGGGAGGAAACTGGAGGACTTAATAACAAACCCTTGGAGAACATGGAAGCTCCACCAAGGAAACTGGAGAACTCAAAAACAAACCCGTGGAGAATATGGAAACTCTACCTAGGAAACTGGAGAAACCCAAACAAACCCATGGAGAGCATGGAAACGCCACCCAGATTATTATTCAAACCAAGATCCCCAGTGCCGAGAGGCGGACGTTCTAAACCAATAAGCCACCGGGCCTTCCTGTTTCCAAAGATGTTAAGGATTACATTAAATATAAGGAAAGGAAACTGAAAAGCAAATGCTAAATAGTGGTCTTTGCAGCTCCATTTCATGTGAAGACCCTGTTCTGCAAAATGTTCAGCAGATTTCAATGATGCCTGTTTCCACCTACCCTGTTTTCATGCTTGCTGCTGTGATCAGACTTGCTAATATCTGGAAGCATGAGAAACCTTATGCCAGTGAGGGCAGAACACCACCGCACCAACCGAATTTTAGGGAATTCAGAGCGACAGTTTGCTCACAGTTTGACAACAAATTTAAAAAAAAAAAAGCAACTTTATTTAGCGGGTTGCTGTGGGGTCACGCACTTTAAAATCTCCGGCAGTAGAAAACATTGTCCTTTGAGTCGTTTTCAATCAGATGAAGATAAGAGTCAAAGTAATACTGGAGGTTTTTTTTGCCTGGAAGTCCTTGTGGAGGTGGACTGAGTGCAACAGAGAACAGCCAGAAGAAACGTTCATCTCAAAAAACCCCTCCCCCACTTCTCTGCAGTCCAGAGCGATGGTGCTGACACATGGCGAATATCTCAAATTCAGCACCAAGGACAGCGGATTGCTGCTTTTCAGCACTTTTGCAGTTGTATTATGGAAAAGTATTTGATTTTTTTTACTTATTGTTAGATTTTTATGTTGCATAATTTATTATTATAATACTTTTTAAAGATTATTTTGTGTGTGAGAAATATCTCTTCAGTCGTGTTCATACTTTAAAACCCAGTTCACAATGATTCTGAGGTTTTTGTGAGGTTGTTCCTCAGCTTTTTGCTTAACCATTTTGCAAATGATACAATCAGAGGGGCAGTTAGTGTCTCCAGTTTAGATATCGGCAGTTCTTTAGAATGTGGGAGGAAGCTGTAATGCTTGAAGAAAAAATAGACACAGGGAGGACATGCAAAATGCAAACAGAAAGGATTTTTTAGTGCCCCAAACACCCAGACTGTTTGTATATTTTTTTAATAAATAAACATCTAAATTGTGGGCTATATTTAAAAAAAAAACAAAACAACAAAAAAAAATTATGGTTGATCCCCCACCCCAACCCTCACCACTTTATAACTCTTTAATATGTGTGTAGTGGAAGTTTAAACCATTGCGCAACACTGCAGATCACTTTCATTATTTTTTTGCACCCTACTAAGAGCAAATATGTGAAGCAGTCAGGGAAAAAAGACTGGGGGATTTAACGTTTCTGCAATGAAATGCATTATATTGAAATTAATGAATTTATAACAAAAGGATCAGGTACATTTCAGACTTGTAATGTTTCTCTTTTGGTGCTGCTGCATTCCGGTAATATAATATATATTTGTTTATGCTAATTAAGTAAACAAAGCTGATTAAGTTTAAGTTAAGCCTGTGCTGATGTACGTTTATTGCATAATGACAAGACTTGCCGCAGTGAAGGCACATTTAATGACTGCTTTTAATAAAGTAAGTCTTAACTGTATTCATTTCCTCAGCAGTGGTGTTTGATAAGATGGCTGTAATTTAGCCGCTTTGGCTACCAAACACAACACAGATGCAGGGCAATGCTTTATTTAGTAAAGTTCTACAAGTAGTTTGTAGTATTACCGTAAAAAAGTAGGTCTGGGTTTTCTTTTGAGCTAGTTTTGAACCAATTTTATATGTGGAAATTGTTTTGGTACTGGTATCAGTTGGCTTGCATCAGCTTAGCCACCTTCTTTTGCATCTCTTATTAATGAGGTTATGTAAACACTATATAATGTAATAATTCCAGTGCAATCCTCAATTCTGTTACGAATCGCACGCCAGGACCCGAGCGAGCGCTAAACAGCGCAGAGAAGAGTCACGGAACAGAAACCGAGAGTATTTAAAACAAAAGTCCCAGTCACATGACAAGAATGGAACCAATAACAAAAGGGAACAGTTAATTAAAAAAACTGGGACAAAACTGAGTTAATTAACCGAAATGGACAGAAACAAGTGAGGACAAATACATCATGACCTGACCTTCCAAACTCCATAATCTCTCCAACCGACTCGGCCCGTAATGTTGTAATTTTAATGTAAATATCTGCATTATTTGAAACCGTTGCACAACTGCGGCACAATTGATTGGGATAATTGCGTTAATGCGTTTTTGAATTGATATTTTCAATAAACTGTATTTTCTTTCAAAGGCACCTCTAACAAATCAAATTTCTTTTGAACGCTCTACATCTAGAACCCAGTTATTGCCTGAACTGCCTCATTAAAGGGGATGCAACCCTGACGGAAAGTCTGTTCCTAACATGTCCCATTTGCCCGAATACTGTACCACAAAGCAAGTTAAAGATCATGTTGGGCTTTGCATTTTACATTTTAAGTGATCATCGGGGTTCATTCTAGCCAAATGAGCCGTGTATTTGCCACATTGTTGTGGACTGCTGGCGAGGGGGATGAAAATGTCTTACAACAGTGTTCTCACTTCACCTCCATAAGGACTGTGAAAGCTTCACTAGCACTCGAACTTTTTTGGTGAGGATTCAAAGGACAATGCCGACTTGTGCTGATGCCTTAGAAGTAACACCACTGGGGGTGTATAGATCATAGGGGTGTTTTTGGAGCAGAGCTTTAGTGTTTTTTTTTTTAGCGATTATTTCCCATTTTAAACAATTTCACTACTTCCTACTACTCCCAAAACATGCAACTCTTAACACAGGCTCGAAATACAGTATCGCACCTCATCTCATTATCTTCTGATTACTGTTACTAGCGTCACAAAAGGGTTACCTATTCCCATGCAGGAGGGAACATTTTGGGCGTTGGGCAGATGCACCCAGAACATGGCACCAATCCATCGCTGGTCACGCACATACACACACAGAGAGATTATATAGGGCCAATTCACCTTGAATGCGTGTTGCAAATCTGAATCCCCTGCACTGAGAGTGGTAATCATAGTTCACACTGCCACCATATCGCACCTTGCATGCAAATTTTCTGCTACTAGGTTGTTTATCTATTCTACTCTATTTACATTTCCTTCACATATACAACTGTGTAACTCAGCACATGGATCTCATACATTGTATTATTTATGTGATTAAACATTTACAACAAATGTGTTCATATTAAAATATTTCATACAAAATTGTAATAACTGTAGATATGTTAAAAAAAAGTAGAAGTAAAAAGGTAGCAGTAAGTTGTTTTTTTAATATTATTAATTTTTTATTATTTTTGATATTATCCTTTTAAAAGACACATTGACATAATAAAACAAATGTATAGCAGCTACACAGGTTCTTATGCCTAAGCAGGGGATTTATTTGTACTGTTTTGTGGTTGTTAACTGTTGTTTGTTGGCTTAGTGGTACACCTTCATGGTTCAAACCCCGATCAGGATAAGTTTCCATGTTCTCCCAGTGTCCGCTTGGGTTTCCTCTGGGTTCTTTGGTTTCCTTCCACAGCCCAAAAACACGGATTTAAGGTCAATTTGCTGTTGTAAATTGATGGATTGGCGTCCGATCCAGGGTGTATCTACCAAGCACCCGAAAGGTTCTACCCCTGATGAGCATGGGGAACCCCCCTTAACACCAGTATAGGATAAAATAATGAGATGGTTGGTCGTTGTTAACATCACAACCACCCTTTTCAACCTTCTGAAGTAACACAATCACTGTTGTGTTATGCAAGTGCTGAATGAACAGTTGTATGATAAAATAAAATGGCAAATAGTGGAAATACTCATAGTATTTTACAAGAATAAATAAAATGATTTCTCACCATTGTTAAAGAGGGTTATCATAGTCGTGGCAACCATTGTTTCTTTAGAGCTCTGACGGACCTGAGAAATGAATAGGGTTTTTAAGTGAATCGTTTACAGTGTTCTAATTCAACCACTCAAAAACCTGGATGTGTTTACTTATTAGTGTGTAGTAGCTTAGTGGTTAGGGGGTTGGACTGTCAGTCTGAAGGTTGTGGGTTCAAATCCCAGGTCCTTGAGTAAGATTCTTTACCTCTATTGGGCCAGGATGCTGGTTTATGGCTGACCCGGTGTTCTGACACCAAACCATAAAGTTAGGATTCTTATAAGTTGCTTTGCCCAAAAGCGTTTGTTAAACAAACATATGTAATGTAACTGCTTTTCCAAACCAAGTCAATGCAACACATGAGTAGCAACGAAAGTTCTTTTAAGTAAATGGATCAATTCAAAATGTCCAGCGGCAAAGCTGTGTAAGAGAATTATGTAAGTGTCCTTAGTGTTATCGCTATTATTTCTGTTTTTCTTTGGTTCCATCTTGTGCTTCAAGACCATTAAATAGCTCACGGTGGCAAAATGCCGCTTCTCACAGGTTTTACAGATCCACTCTGTATCTCACGTCAAGCCTGTTAAACAGTTCATGCGGTTTAGATGCTGCATCTCATGCTCATTTGAACAGTTCACACTTGCTGTGCAGGTTATTATGTGCTGTAGGCCTGTACATGCCCATGTCACGTGATGTGCTTGTACTCTGGAAAGAGTTTTCTATTGCTAATGGGTCGATGATGTCATCAGGACAAGATTTGTAAATACATATTTGATTGATACTGAGAGATCTACTGCACAGCGTATATGATTCAGTAGCAACAGGCCCTCTCTGTTAACCTATGGAAAGTAGAAATGAAATTTCAGTTCTTCGGTATGTCCTAGATATACAGTGGAGTTGATGATGCATTTTGTATGTCTACACAACAATTCCAATATATGTGTAGTTATGGTATTGTGAATTAATTACAGCAATGAGGTTTTGTTAGTCCCGACGTGGAGTGGAGAGCCGTTAAACTTCTTTTCTGTGATTTATTTACAACAGCTACAAACACACGGAGTAAAACATGGTTTGATTCATTAATGCGTTTATTGAAAGCAAAATCGGTAATGAACTCGTCTTCCATGTCGCCATCTAGTCCGTTTTTTAAAGTTAACTAGTTTCGCTGAGTAACAGGTTTCTGGTCACTGCCATCTGGTGGCCAAATTATGGAATGCAGTTCCGTTCGGGGGAAAAACATTTGGGGGGGGGGGGGGGGGGGGTGGGTTTTTTGTGTAGACATACAGGCGAATCAAAATATTGTTTCTCTCTCCATAGACGAAGCGAGAGGGGCCGCTGTGACTATAGTATATACCATGCATTGATATGAATGTGAAGCGCTCTGAGGTGTGCATTAATGTCAGTAATGTCACGGCTGGACAAACGGCTCAGACGATCAGATTTAAGGACCGAAACTACCCGTTTTAAATGTCAAGTGATTTGTAAAAATAAAAATGGCAAATATTACTGATTTTTCACAGGTTTTGAAGTATTACAAGATATTCATATAAAACATTAAGGATGTCTTTAAATTGCTAACATTTAATAGATGGGAAATTCTAGGTTTGAATCCTAATCTGGCTTTCCATTTCCTCCCTGTGTCAACAATGTTTTTTTCAATTTCTTCCCTCAGTCCAAAAACTTGGACAAATTGGCTGCTCCGAGTTTCCCCTTTATATAATGTGTTGTGAAATGTGTGCCCACTGATGGATTGGCACCCTGTTTTGTGTGTATCTGCACACTGCCCTAAACGTTCTCCCATGGATTGGCATGGAACCCCCTTTGACCCTAGTATTGGCTTATGCAGAAGATAAGAGGAGCTACTGAGCTACAGACCTACTGGTCTGTGGGTTGTGTACAGTTCCACAGCCATAATACATATGTCCCGCTTGTGAGACACATTCTCTCTTTAACCTCATGGACTTCACTGGAGGCTTGTTGTGATGTAAAAACTCTTTAGTCCTTAACGTGTCGGACGTTATACTGTAAGTGACATGTTAGAACTTTCCATCTACATTATTTAAGTTGGAGTTTCAGATTAATAAGGCTCAATTATGCAGTGATTTGCTTACTGTCATGTCGCGTTAGCCTTGTTTAAAGGCCTTGCCGCTCATGTTTCTTGTTAATTTCCTAAAGCACATCTGCTTAGTTGAAGTTACACTCATCATGGGTGCTGAGGGTGGCAATAAAGAGCTGCCTCAAAGGCCGGGAATACAACAAATAAAGACTGAAGAGGTTGATTAACTGAATATTGACCTCGTAACCTCTTTAGAAAAAGGGTTTATACAGTGGCCCTGAAGTTAAGTCTTATACTGATGGAAAACAAAAAACACAGACTGGTTTATCATCAATACTCATAATGTATATAGGCTGTATACTTATCATATATGAATATCTAGGTAGTTTATTAGTGTTTTACAAACTTTTTTTGAGCCATGGTGCATTTTTAACAAAACAATGCAGGGGCACACCACCATCCAAAAATAATGTACTAAATGGCACCTTGTAGCTTAATGCAGCACATATACATTTGATATACAACTCAGTGGGAAACCTGTGCCTAGTTAGATGAACACAAAGCTGAAGCTGGAATCACAACCCAAAGACATAAATTGTAAAACAGAGGAATAGTTCCTACATTTGCACCAAGCGGTCATGAAAATCTATTATTTTGCCCGTATTTCAAACATATAATTGACTTTATGTAACAGATTTATAGTATTTTCAGTAAAGTCTGATTTTTTTTTTTTAAATCAGGTGAAGGGCTTGTATTAAACAAACACATAAATCTGTCTAAAACAGCACTGTTATTATATTGAAATTGTTGATTGGTATAAATAATAAGGCTTTCAACTTTAAAATGCAGTAGGTAATGATTGATTGATAATGACGAAAAAAGATGCCAGTTTAAAGATGCCAAACCGATTCCTCTTCTATATCCGTCCTGTCTGTACAGCTTTGTGCGCGTTTTGGTGAAGAAATGATTTGTTTTATGTTCTGACCTGTACTTTTTGTGTGTCAAACAAGGCCCTGCAGCCAAAACAAGATGGCGTAGTTTATGATCTGTACTGTATTGACTGCTTCTGTTCCCCTCTGGGTGACCCTTCATTGCTGGGAGACCTACATTTTGGAGGTTTGCCGATCGATCTGAACCTAATTCGTTTGTTTGAAAAGAAAACAAAGAATTAGGAATCTACAGCAGTCAGGACGCCTCATGTTTTTGGGTAAAATCTGACCCCAGACTTGTGACTGGAACAGTTCGAGGGCAGCTTTAAAATAGTAAAGCTGATTTTCATAGTTCTGCAGACGGTATCCAGTCTGATTTCAGGAAGCGTTTACAGGTCATCGGCTAGGGTAACCCGAATTACGACTGACAACTCGAGTCATGTTTGCCTGAAAAAGGGTATGAGTAGACCTCTGTGATCTTGCTTATTTTTGTTGGTGCTTTGGTATTTGTTGACTTTCAGCTACACAGATAAAAATATCTGGACCGCCAAAATAAAGGCTGTAAAAAAATATTCGTTTATGACCAAAATAATAATAATGTCATTTTTCTGAGTTTTAAATTAGTCCCATTGTTAAATGCTAACAGAAAATCAGTTTATTTTTATGTGACAAACATTATCATCAATGTTTTTATTCTTTTAATTATTGTTTATACATATATCATGTTGATAATGATATTAATACGGTGATCACTTCTAACTTTAGTCCCAGTTCTAATTAAGACAAAATAAGTGTTTTTTGTTTTTTTTGGAACAGGGTAGTATATGCAGAAAAAAGGTTGATTTAAAAATAATCTGAAACTTATTATTTTGATTGCTGACATGCATCCTCATTAACTTTACCTACCATAATATATATATATATATATACACACACATATGCAAGCAATATTTTCTCAGATTTTCCAAAATGACCTATATGATTTGCAGTCATCGTAATTGTCCAGTCATCAACTATTAAAGAACAACTAAAAGGTTTTTGAACAAACTGTCAATGAAAACAGTATATTTAAAAAAAAAAAAAACACTCAAAATGCAGGTTCCAAATTCTTCTGCACAGCAGAGTTTTCAACCTTCTGAAGTAACACAATCATTTTCATTTTTTTAAAGAACAAAAAAAAGGTCACTTGTGATATTGTAAGCATTAGCAGGTTATTACAAACTGAAATCAAACCGTTTTCAAGTCCAAACTTTATTCTAGGTGGTGTTACATTTGCACATAGGACCCCTTGGTTCCCTTTCAAAGAATCCTTTCTCAAAGCTGCTACTTAGATGGGAACTGCCTCCGCCATCATAGACTCTCCTTTTGATGATGCTCCAGAGGTTCTTGATGGGCTTGAGGTCAGGGGAGCATGGGGGCCACACCATAAGTTTGTGCCCTTTTATGCCCATAGCAGCTAGAGATGCAGATGTGTTCTTTGCAGCATGAGACACTGCATTATCAGCATGAACATGATCTTGCTGCCGAAGGAACGGTTCTTCTTCTTAAACCATGGCAGGAAGTGCTGTTTGAGAAACTCCACATACATTATGGAGGTCATCTTTCATGGGCAGAGAGATTTTCAGCCCCTGTAGGATCTCTGAAGGGGTAAAGATGACCATAATGTTTGATGATAATGCACCGTCTCATGCTGCTCATTCCGCATCGTCTCCTTTGAAAACCTAAATTCACGTAAGAAAGCAACCGCGTGGATACCATAGTTACAACTCACAGATTCAGATTTAAAATAATCGTTCATTTGAAATAAATAAACTCCAAAGCCGCCAATCATTCAAAAACAACTGCCTTTCAACTTTTACGTTGTTATGGAGTTCCCCACCGTAGCGCAGCACGGTATTCCGCTAGTTCACAACAATAAACTTCAAGTATCTTGCTTTTATAAAACGCTAACAAAGACAATATAATAAAAAACTAGATTTGATTCATTGATCTGTTTATTGAAAGCAAAATTGTTACTAATCCATATGCCCTTTAGTGGCCAAATTACAAAACACCGTTCATAAACAACACCCGCTTTAGGTTTCATCATTATAAATTGCAAAAGCGATGAGTTGTTTAATCCCTAACAACCATGCTGTTGATTTTCGGTTCCTGTCTTATTGTCGCTACGCCAAAGAAACAAACCTGAGGGGGAACTCTTCTTCTATAACTCTAATACTTAGTTAACAGTAATAACTGTTAAGGGTTAAGGGTAGGGGGTGGGGTGTACATGAACATATTGTGTCTGATGTTCTAAAGTCAAAGTTTGTATGGTCTTAATTACTTCAGATTGAACTGTGAACATTTCCTTCCTTTTCATCTTAGAAAGATGCTGATGCTCTGAAGGTCTGCTGTCTAATATCTCTGGAAATGGATCCTAAATAATAAATGTGATGAGCAGGTGGAGCAGCATTGATTTATTCCTGCCGGTTATCCTTGGTTTTGTAGGGTTGGTTGAATGTCATTACTCTGGTGGTGGCTGTAGTAAACCTTCAGAGCAGAGGGAGGATGTCAGGGTGCCATTTACCCAGCTAGAGCCAAGGTACCAGTGACACCTTCACACATGCATGTACTAAGACTGAAGATTTGATTTGACGGTGTTCTCGGGAGGGTCTTAAGGGGCCAGCACGAGCCAGGATCTGTCAGACTGAGCTCAGGAAGTACCATTCAACACGGTCTGCAGATTTGTGGAGAGTAGCGCACAATATATTCATGGCCCATAATATAGAGCCTACCACTGACTCCGGTGCTTTAATGTACATATCTTAGTCCAATGTGAACAGTCAGTAAACGCTAGCAGCTCTATAAAAATGAAGTTATGTACTTAACAAAAAAAAGGTGAAATAATTGAAAACGTGTTATGTTCTAGTTCTTCAAAATGGCCACCCTTTGCTCTGATTACTGCTTTGCACACTGTTTGCATTATAATTAGTTATACTATTTAACCTTTATAGGCACACCTGAAAACCATTTCAGGTGGCTACCTCTTGAAGCTCATTGAGAGAATACCAAGAGTTTTAAAGATACTAGAACA
>JAOUQT010130242.1:0-19019 GCA_025769995.1 Xyliphius kryptos | reverse complement strand
AACTGAAATATTTTATTCATTGAGATCTAGGATGTGTTATTTTTGTGTTCCCTTTATTTTTTTGAGCAGTGTATATTGTGCTTTTCATGCAAATGCTCTAATCCAAAGCGGCCAAAGTATCCCGATGTGATGGTTGAGCCATGATTCAGCACCTCTATTGCAATCGCTATATACTGACCCTTTCCAAAAAAAAAATGAATAGCATGGAAAACTTTAAATTTCATAATTCTATTCAAAAAGTTTAACTTTCATAGATTTAAGGCCCACAATTGAAACTAGTTCAAGTATTATACATTTACACACTATTTTATATTATTATACATAATTTGGGATTACAGCTCATGAAGACAGATATTGAAAGACTCTTTCTGTGTGGAGTATGCACAGGTTTCCTCCGGCGATTTAATACCATGATGGTGGGTGAATTGGGGACATTAAACTCCCATAAACGAACTTAGGAATGTATCATTTGACATACTTTCTGCCAGGAAAATGCCCCATAAGGCACCAGGGTAATGAACTCACCCAACAATAAAAATGAAAACCCAACAAGCACATCAACTGAACTGAATACTAAGAACGTTTGTTCACATATATATGATCTATATAAGATGAAACTTCTTCTTCCATCTGATCCTTGAGGTCACCATGAAATGACAAGCACACAAAGGACAGCAGTTCATTCGTATAACTAATATCATTAACGTCCACATAATCACATAAATCAAGCCGGAACACGCGATGCCAGCACTTAATCACCGTTTTTCAAGTGCACACTTTTCTAACCTCCGACCATCTCCCCATTTCCCGCACGACCTCGCCCACTCCTGCCACCTCCCTATTGAATATTCATGACCTTTTCAGTCCATCCTTTTGATCTCTGGAAGCAAGCTGAGGAGGACAAGCGGCTGACAGCGCCATCTCATTAGTATAATGTTTGCTTTATGGTAAGAAAGGTGGCACTCGTTGTGACACCAAGTAATTATGTGGCCTCCTTATCAGGGATGAGAAGCAAACATCAAACCCGAGTGCACTGCTTAATGAACTGAAGCAATCCTTCAGTTTCAGTCATATACTTAAATCTAACGTTAAATTAAACATTAGAAGCTGGATGGACAATCGTATAGCGAGGGTGTTTACTTTATGCACAGAAAGCACAAACTAATTATAAAGAAAATGAGCCAAATCATCTTGTGAAAGTATCTGTGATCATTTCATATTGCAATATACATCACGACAAACCTTTTTTTTTTTCAGCCCAGCGGTTTAAAACCTCAATATTTAAATAAAGCAATGAGGTACAAGAAAGTTGTTTTTATATTTCAAGAATAGAGTTTATATATTTCAAATTAACATATTATTGAGGTTTGAGGCAATTAAAAATCTGAAATAAATATACGGAATGAATATAGTGAAAGTTGTGACTACAGCGTCCACGGGGTTGCTTTCTTATGTAAATTTATCTGTATGTTTTCCAAGATAAAGAATGACAGGACCAAGTTTCAGTTTTGTAGGCTACTCACAAAAACCCCAATCCAGCCGAAGTGTTGCGTTCGATGGCAAAAGCGATTAAAGAATTGTACATAGGAAAGCATATGCCCTTTTCTTTAAAAACAGGTAGGTAACCACAGTACCAATTTTCAGCCTTGTAGGTACTTGGGAGGTGAGAGAATTATTTATGAGTCAGTTAGAAAGGGTTTTGCCTTTTACAGCATCAATAGACAAGAGATAATAGAGATAGAAATTTATAATAAATATAATATTTAATTATAATATTTAATTTTACCGAATAATAATATTTATAATTTATTTGAATAGAGATAATAGACAACCTTGAGTGCCTTATTATTTTTAATAAATGGTTACAAACACATTAGAATAAAAAAAAAATTGATTCGTAAATGTGTTTATTGAAAGCGAATTGCTAATAAACTGGTGTTCCGTGACCTTGTATAGTCAGGTGAGTAACAGGTTTCCGAATTATCTAAAAATCAAATACTGCAATCTAGTGGACAAATTGTAGAACACAGTTCATAAAAAACAACGGAAAAAATAATGTATTGTATATCACGCATTGATACGAATGTGAAACGGTCAGAGGTGTGGGTTATTGTCAATAATGTCACTGCTGGACAAACTCAGCCGATCAGAGTTAAGAACAGGAACACCCATTTTATTTTCATAAATAATCACATGCCTGCTCTATTTCATGTCATTAGTTATTAATAATTTTTCCGCCTGCCTGACTAAAAAGGTGCAAGCCACAAAATACACCATCTCTGCTTCCAATTACACTTGAGATCAGTGCAACTTCATCAGGTCATACAAGCGAATCAGCCCAGCACTGCCGTGGCTTAGAGACCCCAGTTCTGATTGAGTGCACCACTGATTCATTTCCCAGCAGAGAAGCAAATGTCAAACTGAAATAAGCGCAGAGGAAGAATTGGTAGAAGTGTTTCATGCTCCTTTATGCTCCATTACCGGGCGTCGTCTGGAGATGCTGCATGTGGAAACGGGCAGAATTTTTTTTTTTGTATGAGCTGGGTATAAACTGAAATCCTAGCGAGATTCCTACACCACCTGTTTCCTACTCGCACCTTCTCCATTGGGTCCACATCATTTCAATAACAATGTGATTTTAATATAGGATGTGAGCACTTTATCAGAGGCAGTACTCACTGTGCCAGAATGCAAAATTGTGCAAGGCAAAAATTTAACAACACATCGTTCATGAGTAAAGTCTAAATTAATTAATGGGACCAAGATTTCTTTAGAACAGGGAGGTAATGCATGCGCTGCAGCTCTCCTCTAATGCCCCCACCTCAATTGCTTCTTTGTACTTTTATTTCCAGTGTGGTAACCTGCATTCTAATATTCAATCACACATCCATATGAGATAAGTGATGAGCAATTACACGCAGTTAAAGGGAAAAAGAATGATAAATGCGGCTGGTAATGAAGAATGAAATCTCCCACTGTTCCACTTGTTGGCCAATAGCACTAGTTGAAAGCATCGTGAGAGAGTGGGTTTAAAAAAATGTGTAAGAGTGTTTAAATGATGTTACTTATCACACTGTGTAAATGTAGTCATTTAACATGTCTTTAAGAGAAGACGTCAAGCTTTCCACCTTAACACTCAAGCAAACAGCATGCTGGTCCAGCTGGACTTAAATTTACCTGTTGTGCAAAAGGAAAGAAAAAAAAGGCTCAATTGATCTTGAACTTAGCAGCCATTCCAGAGAGGAAAAATAATAACCAGCTTGACAAGGTCTCTTACAAGGCCAGATTAGATCCGCAGTGGTTAAAGATGATCAAATACACGGGTCAGCACAATCCCACCGCTATTGTTTTGTTGGGTGTGCGCAGTCTCTGAGGAAAATATCTGTGCATCGTAAGCGTGACGTGCCAATTGAGGTTTAGCTTTTTTATATTGGTATGTAGGACATGCATGTGTAATTAATATTACATTATAGAGAGGCAGCATGGTGGAGTAGTGGTTAGCACATCTGCTTCCTACTGCTGGGGATCCATGGTCGAACCCCGATCTTGGAGGAATTTCCATGTTTTCTGTGTGTGGGGGTTTTTTCAGGGTTCTTCGGTTTCCTTCCACGTTCCAAAAACATGGGTTCACGCTGAATTAGCTGTTCTAAATTGCCCCTATATAGTGCACTGTGAAAGTGAGTGTGCCTAGCGATGGATTTGCATTCAGTCTAGGGTGTATCTGCCTAGAGCCCAAAAAGTTCTGCCCTTGATGGCATGGAAAACCCCCTCCCCTGTGACCCTAATTTAGGACTAAGTGGAATATAATCAGATCAGATAAGAAATTGCCCCTATCTAAACTGCCCAGTGTACTATTAATGTCATTACCTAAATGTATCAGCCCAGTGTTCTAAACATTCTCTCCTGGATGGGCATGGGCCTTTACCCTAGTAAAGGATTAAGCGGAAGATAATGAAATAAGATATTATTGTTAACTATATTTATTCACTTGAAATTTTCTGCCTAATGTGGTTGGGTTCAGTATTGCCCACATTTACCAATATGCGATGCTCGTACAATTAGCAGCCCTTGGTGTACAAGGTGTTGCCAGGTAAAACCCAAACCAGACTGAGGATACCCCCACTGCCTACTGACACCGAAGCCTGACCATAAACGGCTGGTGTTACCACAGTTTGAGAAAAACTGCATATGACTTGATACGTTAAAGCAACATGGCCGCTTTTGCTTCTCCAAAGATTTGAGAAAGTGGATGCTGCAAAATCGAATAGAGAATATAAAAAATGCATTCTATTTACTTTCAGTTGCAGCTGATGTAAAGTGCAGCTGATGTTTGCTTTCATCATAATCCATGCCATATAGAGTGGTCATACAAATCCATATTTTCATCCTGCTTACATCATGCATTACTCCTGAACATCATATTTTACCAATTCAGTTTTCGGTTTGCAGTTATTTGCAAACTCGTGAGCTATTTTCATTAACATGGTGGATGTTGTGATTTGCACTCTGTACTCCTCCTTCGCAGCAAATTTAATTATAGGGGTGACATGCTACACGGTATATTATTTGTAGTACCAGCAGAATTTAGAGGCACCATAAAACAAATTTTATTTGGCACTCGGCGATCTTCCTCCTCCTTTCCATCTCTATGCCTGTCTGTCTGTGTGAAGGAGGTGTTACATCCCACTGGCTGTCTGCTTTAAATGTATCTTTTATACACTACACAGCGTATACACAGCACATGCAGATGTGCAACACAAGATTAGCATCCTGGCTGCAGATTTCATACCATGCCAACTGTGTTTTCTCTACCGTGTGATCACAATCTGTCACTTTCAGCAGCATTCACAAAGCCCCCCGTGGGACTTGAAATTATTCAGTGCCGCAACTGGCCGTTCTACTTCGATAATAATAATGACCTTCTTTCCAAAAACAACACTGTGGACTGTCCTTTCAATCAATGTCCTTTTTAGTTCCAACATTGAGGTTAATACCACATGAAAAACTGACATTAGAGTATACAATGCATTTTATATTCCTTCTTATACAAATCCGAAACATATGTACGAGCATAAAATAAAAAATCAAGTGGATCAAGTAGCTAATGTTGTGTTTAGTAGATGCAGGCTTATAGCTGTCAGCGATACACGATAACAAGTTCCTATGATCAAAGTGCAGTACACCACTGATTTCAATCAGGAAGAAAATAAGAATTTGTCTTTGATTTTTTTTTTTTCTTTTTGCATTTATCTTGTTTCGACTTTTTGGAGAATGCTTATCCCGGCTGCTATCATAACTGCAGCTGGTTTGCATAGAAATGAATGTTAATGAGTTGCCATTGTGTGGGTTCTTACATTTTAATGTCTATTGATATCCAGCATTGCAATGAAATAAAAGTCTTTGTGGTTAATTAAGTCTTTCCCAAGATACAACAATGATAGTAACTTTCAGATTAAGTGTAATAAAAGCAAATAACAAAACCCAACAAATCACATCAGTCACTATTACTGGCTATAAAAATACAGATCTGGAACTGTGATTAAAGCCACTGAAGCAGAAATGGGCCTGTTTGAGGTGTGTTCTTTCGTTGTAACTGTTCAGTTCATATTTCTATATGTTTTAAAGAAGATACCAAGAATTAATAAAAAGATAATGGGTTGTTAATTTATTTCTGAAGTAAATTGGTTCTAAAAGACTGTGAGTCTTCAGACAGGGTCTCAGCGCTGAAAGTTAGAGGGTCTGGTCTCTATTTTTCATCTCCCATTAGTATCAGTGCCACCTGTAATCTCCTGGGCGCTCAAGGATGACAGCTGTGATTTAGAGCAACCACAGCCCTTCCACAGGATCAGAGAATTCGCCTCCCTCAGTGGGGCTAGCTCTGATGCATTCTGGCAATCAGCAGTCCCAAATGTGGCTGTTAAAAAAAAAGGCAGGTCACGTGTTCTGCCACACGTCTAAAGCCCATGGCCTTCACTGCTGACTACAGAACAGCACATTCTTATAGTAAATACTGTAGTGAGGATAACGAGGTTCCACTGTATATGACCTCAATACTAAAAGTCTAACCGGGTTTATTTGTTTCTTCATAGCAGGGCCTGCAAAATACAAATCCATGTCTCCTGTCTGCAAAAATGTCGCCTAACAAGCAACAACGATCTGATCAATTTTAATTCACAGAAGCAATCTTTCACACTCCATGGGTCTGTCAAACAACCAGATTAAACATTAAGGTACTAGAAAGAGCACTGGGATTTCAGAGCAGCACCTGGCTGTACAAGACCTGAAGACAAGGGGGGAAATCAATAAGCTGTAAAAACAGTTAGTACAGGTTGTTAAAACAGTTTTAAAAACCTGTGACGGGTGATTTGAGTGACATTCTGCACAGTGTAACTGCCAGTCATTTTAACTGAGGGCTATAGAAATACAATAAAATGTAAGTGATCTATATAAATACATGCACACTGGCAATTACATGATGCAAGGAGAGTACAGGACCAAATTTGGAAACCCAACATGTGGGTTTTAAGACTTGCATAAGAGAAGGCAGTTGAGTGGGAGTAGTGTAAGTGAAAGAGCAAGTGTGTGTGTGTGTGTGTGTGTGGAGGGAGGGAGAAATATATTTACTGCATGCCACTCTCCAATTGAAGTTGGGAATAAAATAATGATATTGTAGGTGGAGGGCTCATTACTGTTATTTTAGGTATGTTGTAATGTTGATATTTAATTATTATGCAGCAATGTTATAACCCAGAGAGTATACATATGTTAATAACACAAACACAGTACAAAACAGTCATTTATTTTTACTGAGAGTGCCAGCAGTTTCCCATTAAATCACACTAATGCTTTCTCAGTGAGCTCATTCTCTTATGTATTCAGCATATAGAAAAAACATGACCCATCTGGAGAACAAGAAACACTTCTGTGATTAATAATTTAGGAAAAAAATCAAGTTCTAATATGTAAGTAACTACAAATGAATAAACTCTATGTGCAGCAACATTCAACAGGAGCACATGGGAATAATCGAACTTACTGGATGTATATTGATCAAACAATTATCAGTCTGGCCAATTACTGGGCAGTCGTAGGTTGGCAGTTAAGCCATCATCATTGCGACCTGAAGGTCCACCGGTTCGATTTACGGTCCCACCAAGTACTATGGCTAAAGCGCCCTTGAGCAAAGCATCTAAACCCAATTGCTTCCAAGTTGCCATGTATAGGGCTGCCCAGCGCTCTAGGCACATGTGCTCACTTCACTCAGTGTGTGTATATGTGTGTGTTTCACTGCAACGGTTTAAATGTAAAGAATAAATTCCTTTGTGTGTAAGTACAGTAGGCAAATAGATCAGGTGATGACTTTAAAGAAACTAAAAAAGAGCCATACTGAATAGTATTTAGTGGCATAGTCATATTCCACCTGAAAGACTACAGAGGCCTAATTCATTAACGTTTTGAAGCAGCTTAATGAACCTGCATACATTACATTATGTTGAACCTTTATCCAATACATACAAGTATCATGTAACCTATAAATGGGGTCAGTGCGCAGGGTCAGCCATGAAACACTGGAGCAAAGAGGATTAAGGGCCCACAGTCAATTTTTGTAGACAATCTTCAGCTTGATAAACTTAAATCACTAAGATACCAGAACCATCATCTTAATCACTAAGCTACCAGACTCTCAGAACCTTACACATTTCACTGTTCATTCTTTACAACTGGCTAAAAGTGGATGGCTTTCTACCTTGATATACTACAGAAGCAGATGGCATGGACAGGAAAGAATCCCACAAGGTTCAGTGCTGTGCCAGCTATTGTTTTTTTTGTACTCCCACTATTTTGTGGGTTTGTATTTTTTCAAGGCTTTTTCAATCATTGCAATGATGATAGCACTAAATTTGGCACCAGTCATTTGGACTCCCCTTCAGTTCTTTTCGGTTCCACAGTTGCAGGAAAGCCAACTGCAAACTACAAAGTATTAAAAAAATTAAAAAAAAAAAAAATCATGAACATTTTAAGCTTCTAATCACACATTAGGGTCAATCATCTAGCTTCTAAGCCCCAACCTTAACACCCCAAACACCTACCTTAGGGATTAATTGGAACATGAATTGTGGTGCAATGGTGCATAGAGTAACATTCCTTTCAATTGGAATGGGTGCACACAACATGACTTGGATATAAAGTGAGAAAGGTTGGGCAGCCTGATTAAGATCTTAAGGAATAGTTTAAAAAATAAAACCCAGTGAGCAGAAATGTGTCAACTATGTGATTCTTAATTTATAACAACATGCTGACACCTAGTGTGCGACAGGAAGGAAGCAAGCCTCATAACCAGCCATGGTTTAACTAATATCTCCTCTCCTGCACTATGGACTCAACACACACAGATCTCCATGGCTACAGTACAAGCCCAGTCTGACATTCAGTTCCCTTTAACAGTGAGATGAATGATGATCAGAATAAGAACTTCACCGGACACCCATTATAGAAAAAGATATATGCTATATGGACAATATTGCAGTTTTATACCAGATATAACCTCCAAACCTTAACAAAAACTATGGTATATAGTACACATTATGTGATGATTAAATGAGGGTTTTGAGTACCAAACTTCCAAAACTGGACATAGTCTATAATAGCCACTTGCAAAGGAGGGCTAGATAGAGAGCAATTATGATTTGCACAAACAGACTGAGAAACAGCATCGTCTTCAGAGCTGTAGACTACATTGCAGCAACACACATACCTGCTATTTAACTTTACACACATCCATCCATCCATCCATCCATCCAACCTTCCCAATCTACCCCAACTGGCTCGCCCTGTCCGTCCGTCCATCCATCCATCTATCTATTACTGTATATACATGTGTGAAGTAATAATAATTACTGCCTCTTTTAAGTTTTTATATTATGCTGTACCAAGCCATTTTATTGTTTATATTTGGTCATTTCATCTTTTGTACTTTTTAATATAATTTTATATTTTTATCTTTATTTTATTGTTCCTGCTGGTCTCACTTAGAGCTACCAAATAAAGATTTGCTGTATAACTAACTACAATGACGATAAAATATATTATATTATGTGATTTAATATCCTTATAAACAGTTGTCTGGTTGTCATATAGCAAACTATGGTTCCTGTATCAGGTTTTTAAGTGCTGAAGTTTGTGGACAGTCCATGTTCTGCTCTTTGCAGCAGTAAGCAACAGCTGAATCCTAAAATCACTGTTCAGTCCATGTGGAATCCTGCTTTCTCGGCCGCAAGCTTTAAAATTCACAGAGTTTATACCGGTGACAGAAAAAACATAATCTCAACCCACTCATGTCAGCACCGGTCTGCTTTGATAAAAGATTCACTCCTTAAAGCTTTATCATTCGTGACACCAGAGGCCAGGGATTAAGGACACCAAGCAATTTTATTTGTGCCACATGGAGGAAATAAAACTTTATTTATGGAATATTTACACTGCCAGTTTCCCAAAAGCCTGAACCTATGTGAGGCTAAACACAGAGCTGAGATTATGAACTGCTTTGAAATGTTTATGATAAAATACATAATTGTAGCGAATTCATCCGCACTCATCATGGGACACTAACCTGTGTTTGTATTCTGTGACCTTTGTATCAGGAATTCTCTGATTTTCTCCACCCAGAGGTACAGGATGCTCTCGCCGACATTCTCGCTGCCATAACACACACACACACACACACACACACACACACGCACATATCGTGGGAAATTAAGAAATTAGACTTTTGCTTATTTTTGTTTCTGGATTTGTATCTTTATGTAACTGGGTAAAAAGAACAATGTTGAAATAACCTGATTACAACTTTACAAGACACCTTGCTTATCGTTTTTCGTATAAACACCTTCTAACTTCACTCCTTAGCTTGTTCAAAATACCTGGATAAGTGCTTAAATATATACACCTCTAGCTGTGGACCTGAATAAAACATCAGTGTCTCAATACATTTGTTTATACAGTGTGTGTTTGTTTTCACCAAAGTATTAAATATTTCACAATACGCTGCAATAATGTAGTACTCTATAAGGTGCTTTATTAATAGGTGGCTGAAAGACACCCCTACAGACGATTTTTCCCATAGAACACAGCTATACAAAATGAATAAGACTGAACAAAAAGTCAGAGGAGAGGAGAGGAAAGATGTGAGAGGGAGGTAGAACTTACAAGAACAGCTCCTCCAGGCTATTTGACAGCCTGATTCTGTCAGGACCACGTAACCATGCAGCACTGGGAATGAAGAGTAAATACAGCTTTATGTACAGGTTGTGACACCACCGGCCAAAATGCACCATTTTAAAGACTTTTACAAATTAAAAAACAAAAACTTCAGCACTGTTGCCTGTGAAACAGTTCAGAAACACAGGGAAGGGGGGAGTGTTGTAAATACATCAATTGGACACAGGTAATGCAGGCAAAGTGGCAATTTAGTACCTCCAGGTTACATTTCAGCATGTTTTTGGAATGGGGAATAAAAACTAAGGCTTCCAAATGCAGACTCTACAAATTTGGTTTGCTCCAACCAGTAATCGAACCCAGACATAATTGTTATAATACAATGGTGATAAGAGAAGAGCCACTGTGCTGCCTTTATGTTATAAAGAAATGTTCATTCACACGGCAAATCAACCACCCCCCCACACCCCAACATTCACCACATTCAAAAATGACAGTCATTAACCTGTAGGCAGTTTTAGTCGAAAAGTGGTACATTTTCTAATTAACCCAATTTAATGACAAAAGAAGAAAAAAATAGCAAGGACTTACTTTATTTGGTACATGGGAGGAGCTGAGCTCGGGTAATCATCAGGCAGTATAATCTACCAGAAAGGCATCAAACATTATTTTTATATTAACATTATTAAGCCGATTCCTTTATTTGGTGTAAATTTTATTACAACAATCCATGCAACTTGGGTCTAAGTAAAAGGTCAGGTCTAAGTAAATGTTAATAATATTATTGCACACATAACGATTATTTTTCTGCACCAATCAACAGTGTGTTCATTAATTACTCATCAAATAAAATGTGATCATTTCACTTTACTAATTAATGTATTATGCAAGACTTACGCAATCACTTTTTTAAAAAAAAAGGCCTTCCCCAAACTGAAATGCACAACTACATTTACATATAGTCATTTAGCAGACACTTTTATTTAAAGTGACTGGGTGCCTGTTTTTAAACAAATTTTCAAGTTTAAGTTTTCAAGTTGTTTTGTTTGTCATTCCAACAACATAAAATAAAGAAAGTATACAGTGGAACGGAACAATGTTCTTCAGAAACAACAAGTCAATACAAGACAATATAGGGTGGCACTGTGGCTTAGTGGTTATCATGTGTACCTTGCCTTGAATGCTCTAAATTGCCCAATATAGTGTATGTTTGTGTGTGTGGCTGTGCGAGTGAGTGCACCCAGCGATAGATTAGCGCCCTGTCCTGGGTGTATCTGCCCAGCGCCCGGACGTTCTGCCTTGGATGGGCATGGGGAACCCCACCATGACCCTAATAGAGGATTTAGCAGAAGATGATGAATGAATGGACAAGACAATATACAAAACAATAAACATTCAAGTTACTGTTGATTTTAAAGAGAATGATGCAGTAAGCCCACTACTCGTGTGAGCCACTTGGTGCAAAATATTCATCCATCCATCCATCATCTTCTGCTTAATCCTTTACTAGGGTCGTGGTAAGGTTCCCCATGAACAACCAGTGGAGAACATACCAGGAGCTGGGCAGATACACCCAGGAAAGGGTGCCAATCTATTACTGGGTATACTCATTCACACAGCCACACGCACACAATATGGGGCAATTTGGAGCATTCAATTTACCTTGAATCCATGTTTTTTTGACTGTAGGAGGAAACCGGAGAACTCAGAGAAAACCTACGTAGACACGGGGAGAACATGGAAACTCCACCCAGATTGGGATTTGAACCTGGATTCCCAGCGCTAAGAGGCGAATGTGTATAGACAGAAATTGTCTAAATGTAAAAATTGTAGAATGTATAAGCAGCAGTTCTTTCCTTTTTTGGCATCAGAAATGTACATGTACAAGAACTTGTGTCTGTGTTTGTTACTAAATAGCAATGGTACATTTAGTGGTTAGGCTTGGATTGTAGTACTTTTGTCCATATAGTAATACACACTACTTTATGCATTACTGGCCTTGTGTGTGTGTGTGTCAGTAGCAGGACCTTCCCCAATGTTTTAATAACACTTCTAAAGTTTTTTATAGATAAAATACAGCATGCATTTACCTGTAAACACACAGACTGACTCGGTTGAGAAATGTCATCTGAGATTTTAATGCAAAAACTCCTCGCCGCCTCATCGATCACACACCATTCATCTCCATAAATCGATGACAGAGCTTCGATCTCTTCAACCTGGGAAAGTTGAGCAAACTTAACTAACGGTTTCAAGTTTCAAAGTTGAAAAGGTTTAGTAAATAAAACACCATGTATTTTAACCTGACGCGGAAGATCGTCGCTTGCGTTTTCTGTCGCTGTGTCCATGAATTATAACCACGGTTCAGTCAGTACAGTTAAACAGTAACATATCCGCCGGGGAAGGCGCGAAGCCCAAATACTTCCTTTTGCACTAAGTAGGTACACTACTTAGTGCGTGAAACAGAGGCGTGAGCACCAATTATAGTGCGCTATAGTAAAGATACATGTACTGCCCCCCCTCTCTCGCAAACTGAATAAAGGAAGTGACACAAGTGAGTTGTGTACACATTTACTACTTTAATAGGAACTACATCTTAAATATAAATGAGATACAATTTTAATAAATCCGCTAGAAACTAAAACTAAACTCCATTTTAAAACATTTAAATACATGCTTTGTACGGTTGTATCTTTAGGCATTAAAATAGGTTAATGTTTAAGAAATAAGCCAATCCCAAATAATGTCCAATCCGATCGTGGTATGCAAATGAGTTTCATCTCGGCCAATGGGCGCGAAGCATGTTATGAATAATTTATTAGATTTCAATGTTGTTACTTCACACGGCTCGAGTAGCGAGAAGAAAATAATTGACACTTTAATCGGAGGGTGGAAATAATGGCGACCGCAATTTATCTGGAACACTACCTTGACAGTGAGTATACAGGCTTTATTAACCGAGCGAAGTCGATGTTGTTTGGCCGCCAGCTCCATTTTTGTTCGGCGCTGACGTTTGTTGTGGTCGAGCTAAGCTAGGCTAACGTTAGCGCGCTATCTCCAGCTGGTTAACACCGCCTTGTCGAACCTAAACGCACGGAGTTGTTTTTTCCCCTCTTATTAACGTGGATTTCCTCTCAAATAACGATCGGACAGTCTGTGGACAAAAAAACAACACAGATAATGCTTTTTTTTTTTTTTAAATAAAGTTAACCAGATAGCTAAAAATTAAAGTTTTCCAGCATATTTTACCTTGTTTTTCAGGTCAGCTTAGTTTTTTATAAATATATATTTTCTTTAACTAATAAATAGTTTTATGTGCTTCACACTTTTATTAATAAACGAGCTGAAGAACACACTTAAAGTGAGGGATATGCGGGGGAAACTACGCCGCTTTACATATGTTGACAACCTCACGCTCAATCTGTAATGTTTGTTTTCTTTAAGCAGCTTCGTCTGTTATTGGTTTAAACAGACAACGTGTTTTTTTGTCATTTTCATTACATTTTCATTTTATTTAAACCATAACATAACGACGTCATACACACTATATGTACAAAAGAATTGTGACAAATTCAAGGATTTAAGGAGACTTTATTATTATTTTCATCGCATGTGGTACACGAATTTATGGCTTACGGACCCAGTTTTACCATATTGTATTAAGGTAGAACTCAAATATAGATATGGACATAGAACATATAATACAGAATATTAAATATCTCTAAAGAGCCCGTTAACCCATAAACAAGCTCTCAAAAACCTCTGTCTTTTAACATTTTTTATAAATTATCATTTATGTAAATCAGGGGTGTCCAAACTTTTTCAAAAGAGAGCCAAATTCAGTAAAGTAGTCTGTGCCCACTGGCTAATAGTTCTTTTTGACAGTTTTTCACCACAAAATTTATATAAAAATACACTCTGTTATAAAACAATTTTCATTTGTCACAATCACTGTTTTTTAAATTGCATTATAACGGAATATAAGCCACTTGGGCATGAATAACTTTAAAGACTTATTTTTTTTATATCTGGAGTTGAACAAATTGAATAGAATACATTACTTAAAATTAAGAAATTTTAATTTAAGGTCAAACGGGTCCTCTGTCCCGTTCATGTTGTCAACTTAAAAATATTACTAGTTGTGTCAGATGTATTGGTGCTTTTATTTCAGGATAATAAAAAATAACCAAAGGTCACTCTTCTGCCTCTGAAGAGTTGACATATGTCTTCAATTCTCATAGGCAGGTGGATAGTAATAGAATGGTGCTGTCATCATGTGGTTAAAGGTGGAATTATGTTTTTAAAATGATTTCTTTATTCTGACCATGCTACAAAGCCATAAATAACACATAGGTTGCGGGCCATTTGGACAACTTTGACGTGCCTGATTTTTATAAATCTTTGATTTAGAAGCTAAACGTTTACAGTGCAATAGTAGAACCTGTAATGTTGTACGATTTTGCCCTGATCAAAAAACAGGACAGGGCTGTAAGTGTCAGATATGAAGGCGGTATTATTCTGATTGCCATTGAATGCGAGACCCCTCCAGTGTCACATCTGGTGTTTCTTCGTACCTACAAGGCTGAATCTTGGCACCGGGATTTCGTTCCATGTTTCAAGGGGTTCTCGCTTTCATACGTTTTATTAGTTTGTTCGGTAATGCCATCGAACACAACACTTTTGATGGATTGATGTCATCACGGGAACCTACAAAGCTGGAACTTTACTTTGTCATTCCTTATCATGTCCTATACAAACTCCAAAAGACATATATCAACTCTTAAGACATTACCGTTTCAAAAACAACTGCTTTTCAACTTTTATGTTGTTATCAAGTTCTCCCCTGTAGAGCAACATGGGTATTCCGCTAGAAAGATATAGATATAGCTTGTGTTTTACTTTTTGTATGTTTACTAGCTTTATAGTGTGATAATAGCCAACATGCTGGTGTTGTCAATTCTTGTTTGTATAAATTTAAAATGTATTTAGGGAGTCCAGGAAATTTTAATTGAAAATTCCTTAGGCGGAACACAACCTGAACATTGAGTACTGCAGCTTTTTGGTACAATGGATTGAACAGATCTGTTTTTCTGTCATTATGCTACATTATACGTCACATATAAATATCTGGTTTGTTGTTTCAGGCATTGAAAATTTGCCTTGTGAGCTGCAAAGGAACTTTACCCTGATGCGGGAGCTGGATAACAGGACAGAAGGTAAGTGAGGATGAATCTAATGTTCAGCTTAACACAGGCTTTGAATTCATTAGGGTTGGAATGTATCCCATAGTCCTTACATTGTCTCCAATGTTGTAGAAAAGAAAGAAGAGATCGATAAACTCGCCGAAGAGTACATTACAAACGTCCGGAACCTTGCATCTGAACAGCGAGTGGAGCATCTGCAAAGGATTCAGAATGCTTACAGCAAATGTAAAGAATACAGCGATGACAAAGTGCAACTTGCCATGCAGACTTATGAAATGGTCAGTAAAGACAGGATGCGCATAAAACATGGATTTTTTTTTCATGTTTGTTTTAATAAGTATTGGTAATCTTTTCAACGTTTTAGGTGGACAAGCACATCCGACGGCTGGATGCAGATCTGGCTCGCTTTGAGAACGAGCTAAAAGAGAAGTTGGACGTCAGTGGTTATGAAAGTCCAGACAGCAGGGCACTTAAAAGTAAGATGTCACTATCTGGCCTATCGACATGCAAACTGTTATCCTCTGTTTTGAGTATTGTGATGATTTGCTGTGTCTTAATCCTGACCTGCTGATCCAACCCCATTATATTAAAGCCCAAAAGTCTAAACAATTACTTGGTAAACACTTAAACAAAGCAATATAACTAGTAAATCAAACTTCTGTGAAATGAAACTGTCCACTCAGGAAGCAACACTGACAATCAATTTCACATGCTGTTGTGCAAATGGAATAGACAACAGGCAGAAATAATTGGCAATTAACAAGACACACTCAATAAAGGAGTGGTTCTGCTGGTGGGGACCACAGAACACTTCTCAGTACCTTTGCTTTCTGGCTGACTCTACAACCCACACAAATGGATCAGGTAGTGCAGCTCATTCAGGATGGCACAGTGTATGTATTATCATCTTTTTTTCTTGTGAAATCAATCCAAGCAAGTATGATTTAGTTTACTTTAAGAAGAGCAACATGTTTTATGGACAGCGATGCGTAGAACTGTTAATTATAAATGTGTTTATTGTTAAATGTGTAATACTTTAATGCATGTTTATTATTTATTTTATACTTGAAAAGGCTCCATTTACCCCATTAGACCATAATGTTAGTATATTTGTTTAGGGAAGAGTACCTAAAAGATGCATCAATAGAATAACAGTTAGTATACAGTAACTGGGGGTTTTGTTAAATTGAATGCTGAGCTCTTTTGGATCAGTTTTGAAATGCAGCCAGACTCTGTAACCATGAGATCTAATAATATGTCATTCTGTCAGAAGTGTCTAAGATCATCTTCAGCTTTGCTGTAGCTTCACTGCCATCTTACCCACAGTGCGAAACCAAAGAACAAATCCTGCACCCGAGTTCTGATAGCCGTATGTCTGCATGAGCCATGTGTGGATGAGAGATTTCCTGTTCTATATTTTCTAGGAACCTGCTAGTGTGTGTTTTTCTTTCCTACCACAAATCACAGGGTAACTGAGTCTTTGAATTCTTCTGCGGGAGAACATCTCATCTGATCCATGTCTCTTAACATACCGCTGCTGTTAAAATCTACTTACCTCAGCAAACCCATTTCGCAGAAGGGAGCACCCAAAGATGAGGTCACACCAAACAAGACCTTCATATCTAAAGGGACTGTGTGTGGTTTTTATTTTGCAGAAGGCACTGGCCGGGGGCTCAAGGACAAGCGGGGATCCAAAGGCAGAGGGAGAAAGTGTTTTGACGACGACTCGCCACGAAAGAAAAAAGTGAAAAACAGGTTAATGTTAAAGAGATGCATTCTTAATGTGCCTGGATGTCTTGTTGTATTGGATTTTGAAAAAAATAAACAGATCCTAAATCTAAGATGTTGTTGAGGGATATCTGGAGGGCAGATAATAATAAATGAAGACAGCTGTGACGAGATGTCTGCCGAGCGTTAGGCTTTATTTTCTCTGATAGAAACAAGCAGCATATATCTATCAGTGGCTCCCTACCAGTGATTAGCAGACTGAGGCTTTGAGTTTTGTTTAATCACAAAGGCATAATAAACCTATTATCTTGTTAGATTTAGTTTTATTAACTTGCTATGCTCCACTAATGTAGCATTCAGCTGCTTTTATGTATAATCATGAGGTCAATTGAAATGATTCACAGCAGTCAATCAGATAAGACCATCATGTTATCCGTAGTCAGTGTTTGCTTTATTAAATATATATAGTGTTTGCTTTAATAATTGAACGAACATTATTTATTTTTTACTCCAATACCTCCAGTGGGTTCATAATTTTGGAATAAACAGCAAATGAAGGATGTGATCACACAAACTCAAACAGATGATTCAATCCTCACAGGGCTAACATACCGACTCTACTCTGAAAGGACCAGGAATCAAACCTGAGACTTTCTTACTGTAAGATCAAAGAGCTAACTGGTGCACCACCATGTCCCCACATCCATAGTTTTTATATTTTGGTATTTACGTCTATTATTTAAATGAGAAAATCTGGAAATAAGGAATCATACAGGGAGGAGGGTGATTCATGAAGGCTCACTTTCGTCTTTTCCTTTGTACTTTTTCAGCCCAGAGTTCTCAGAATCCATCCTGCCCGTTCACCCTTCAGATGTTTTGGACATGCCAGTGGATCCAAATGAGCCCACATACTGCTTGTGCCACCAGGTGTCCTACGGAGAAATGATTGGCTGTGACAACCCTGATGTAAGCATCATTTGTTTATAATTAAGATATTATATTGTACATATATCGTGCCCTCAGTACTATAGCACTTACTTACCTCATAGCAGTCCTTATAGAGTCTAAACTCAACTAAATCACCAGTTAAGTTAAGATTATTATTTGTTAGGAGTTTATATGGTGGACCACAAAATAGCAGCTTTCATATAGCCACGCATATGCTTTTTCATAGGCCACCCTGTATTGCTAGATCTAGATGGTTCTTTGAGGTCTCAGCCCATTGGTTACAAATGGCTGGAGGGAATTTTGGGCTCCATTAACCTGCTTTTGTTCCTTGTTTTTCTTTGAGAACAGTGTCCTATCGAATGGTTCCACTTTGCTTGTGTGGATCTGACGACAAAGCCTAAGGGGAAATGGTGAGTCAGAGACTGAGTACATATAGATTGCAACAACCGTAATCTATCTTTGTGTTGCATACTAACACCGTGTCGTTCCCTAGGTTTTGTCCACGCTGCACCCAGGATCGGAAAAAAAAATGAGCTTTTCTGTCACTTTTATACAAAAGTGAATGCTTATATGTATTTTGTTTATGTGGTAAAATAGGATATGTACAGTATATATAAATATATATATATATATATATATATAAATCTATATTACTTTCTATGAGTAAGAAAGAAAATAAGGGTCACAATGAAACAAAACCTTTTATTTTTCGATGAACTTGAAATGTGTCTGTTTTGTACATTCAGAAGTTAAATATTGTGCTGCGAGTTATCTGGTACCTATATACAGTTCATTACCTGTGAACAGGATACAGAACGTAAAATCTTGTCTACATGGTTCTACTGAAAGAGTGTAGATGTCTGTCTCCTGTCTGGATCATTTCTACAAACACAAGAAAACAATAGCATACAATATCATAGGGAT
>JAOUQT010130142.1:0-19022 GCA_025769995.1 Xyliphius kryptos | reverse complement strand
GTATTTGGTTGGTGCATTATTCCTATCCCAGCAGTGTAACTTGAGTGTTACATTGAATGAAACTGCTGCACTAAAACCCCCTCTATATATATATATATATATATATATAATGGATGGATGGATGGATGGATGGATGGATGGATGGATGGATTTCAGTATGATTGTCTGATATAGTTTAATTATACACAGCCAGGCCAAAAAATATGAGTTGCACACTTTATTGGACTTCCTTTATCTTTGAGTTTATACTTTCTGAGACAATAGAACTTTTAGTTTAATTATTAAGTGCATTCCATTCTGACCAAGATTATGTATCGATGACTGTAAAGAGTTGAAGCACTCAAGTTTTAACCAACACAATTCCAAAAGGGTTTTTTTTTCATTGTGGTGACCAATTAATGTAAAAATAATGCACTTTTTGTGCCTAAAGAATGTTGCCATTGTTACCATGCTGTGTACACATGCCATCAGTAAAGAAAAAATCCACTAACGCTATAATCTGGTCAATCAGTGCATTTCATTCTTAACAGGCTAAATTTTATGACCACAAAATGTTGCCAAGCCTTGACCTGACCAACTGCATCAACCCCCCTCATCATAACACTCAGTTCAAACGGCAGCTTTTTCTTTTGGCCAGGCCGTATATGTTTCTTAGCAATGCTCATGATAATACATTAAACACATATGTCTGTGTTAGTTGAGGAATAGACAGTAATTACCATTGTATGTTTTATAGGCCAGAAACCTCAGCTGCACTCGGAAAAACCATATGTTAAAATGATGCTGTTTTATTTCATTCTAAGAAAAACACCCACTAAACGTAGCAAATCATATTCAATCAGCATGTATTTTAAAAATACAGAACAGACAAAATGAGTTGTAGAAGATTTAGGACCTGAGGCATCATCAGGTGATGAACTGATGATTTATATCCTGCCATACTGTGACTCATTCTTGATTAAATATCTAAGTGCTATTGGAGGGGCTTTACAGCAAGACACATATTAAATCAGCTGTTGGTACCATACTATGATTCAACGTTAAAACTGATTGTTAAGCCCACTGTTTCAGGTCAAAATATATTCATCAGTAAATTATAAATCTGCTGCTGGAATTAGATTTTTAATATATACTGAAGAAGGTGTGTTAACGTGGCCTAAAGCTACGAGTATGAGTCAACATCCTAGCATCTTGGCGTGTTAAGGCTAACTCAAGCAGTGTTGTTGACAAGAAAGAACATTGTGTATTCAAAGCTGGAACTAAAATGTATTCAACGGAACTGTCAGAATTTGTACATCATGCAGTGAAACAAAATTAGAACAGAAGAGCGTTAGGGGCACTAGACCAATTATGGAACACACTAAATCACCCCTACCTGATTCCACGGCTACATGGTCACCTAAATTGGGTGCAAGAAAAAAAAGGTGTCATTGTAATGTTATATCTTGCATTAACCTTGAAATATCGATGCTTTATCCCCAGCAACAGGAAACACCCGAGTGTAAAGGAATACAGCCATCACTTGTACAAGTTATAATTTTTTTTAAATAGATTTTACTTACAAACATTAAATATTAAAGATTTTTATCATTTTCCAAAAATAAACTCCCTCCCTTTATCCCTTAATTAAGTACCTTTAGGTTACAAAACTTACATAAACACAAACAGAACACTTTCAAAGTAGTTTCTTTACGCAATCATTCATTATCTACTGCTTCATCCTCTACTAGGGTCACAGGGGTTTCCCCCAAGCCCATCCATGGGAGAATGTTTTGTGCGCTGGGCATATACAGGGTGCCAATCTATTGCTGGGCACACACTCACTCACATAGACATACACACATTATATAGAAGCAATTTAGAGCACCCAATTCAGTTTACTTTCTAGGTTTTTGAACTGTGGGAGGAAACTGGAGAACCCGGAGGAAACCCACGCGGACACTGGAAGAACGTGAAAACTCCACTCAGATTGGGATTGGAACCTACTTTAAGTTAGCGCTGAGAGGTGGACATGCTAACCATTAAGCTAATGTTTCGCTCTTTTTTACTATTAGTTTATTCAAATTCATTTTTTCTTGACCATACACTCAAACTTATTCAACAGAACCTTGATTTTTATTGGACTGGTAGCTTTGCAGTTCTGCTACGATGGTACTGAACGTTGAGTATGTTCATTTGGTTACTCTAAATCAGTTTTAGTAATTTTGGTTAAAATAGGATCCTGATAGTTAAACAACTGATGTCCTGCAAAGTTGATGTGGCCTGTCCGCTCAAGGAGGAGTCCCCGACAGTGTTGGTCATTACAAAACAGCACGTCTGCCTCCGCGCTACAGATCTACATTTAAATACAAATCGGAGTGGAGTTTCCATGTTCTCCCCATGTCTGTGTTGGTTTCCTCCATGTTGGCGGTTTCTTTCCACAGACCAAAAACATGGATTCACGGTAAAATGGCTGCTCTAAATTGCTGCTATATAGTTTGTGTGTGTGTGTGTGTGTGTGTGTGTGTGTGCAGCGATAAATTATCACCCTGTCCTGGGTCTGCCTAGAGCCTGAAATGTTCTCCCTTTGATGGGCTTGGGGAACCCCTGCAGCCCCAGTAAAGTATAAGGAGAAAGGTAATTAGATTAGAAATGATATTGTTGTTGAAAACTGTATTTTTTAAGTTAAGATCATAATAATGTTTCTTTTGTGTGCATCACTGCATTATGGGGACATTTTTTATATCAACATGAAAATAAATAAGCAAAGAAATAATAGTTAGCTTTATCAAGTTAACAGTATTAATATATTAGTCTAGGTTTGAATTATGTATTATATTATAAGTTCTGTGCTGAGATTGTACACATTTGTAATGTCTAAAAAAGAAAATAAAACCGAAATATAGAAACATTGTGGCTAAAGATGTTCATATGCGCACACGAACCAATTGTCCATGCTTTTCTGAAAGACCAAAAAATTTAGTCTTTTTAAAAGGTCTCTGGCATGATACAACTTGGCTCTGAAATTAAATTAAAATGGTCAGTTCAGTGGATGTGCATCAATGACAAACTTGTTAGACACAAACCACAACATTCTGCGGTCTGCTCAGTTTTTTTTTGTGCTTTTCGGCTCTTATGTTTCAAACATGAAACCTCTGAAACTAGAAACAGTGGAAGGGAATTTAACCAAATTACACGTGGCAGCTTGTACATCTTAGCTCATCTTTCATAACATAAGCTTGCATAAGTATTCACATTAAAAGCTTCAGACACCTTCAACCTTGTTTGATCCTACTGCCCTGTTTTAGTGCCTTGTTTTTTATCGCTGGGCATTCGACTGCAGCTGAAGATAAATAGGACACTCCAGTGTATGTCCAGACATCGGTGACAATCTATGTTGTTAAACTGACGCTGATCTGTAAGTGGCCTGATGTAAGTACATCAGAAGAACTAAGAACTGCAAACAACATTCTGTGGTCAGAACATATTTTTTCTTCTCAGTACTTAGGTTTCTTGTAAATTTGTGAAGTCCTGCAGCAAAACAGTCTTTGGGAGTTTAAGAACAAAATTACATAGTGCAGCTTGTACATTGGGACTTACATTGGTAACATAATCTGGTGTAGGCATTCGTATTTATGGATCTTTGTGCAGCTCATACACGTTTAAAATCACTGGTCTGTTTCAGAAATCTATATTATAATTGTATTTGTCATTGGAATGAACCAAAAGCATTAACATTTCATGATCTCAATAATAATAAATATTGATGTGATTACATGTTCCATTGTGGGTTTTTTAAGGAAGGGTTCAGATTGATTCCACATTTCACTGGGTGTATGACAATGACCTTAAACATAGTCATACAGAACTGTCTTTGAAGGACAGAGGAACAAGACCCACAACATACGCTGATCTTAGTACAGTGTAGTCAGAAGAAAGTGAGAGTCAAATGTTTCTTTTATTACTACAAAAATCTACACCCTACCAACCAAATGACCAGAAAAAAACAAACATTTGTGACTAAAAGACTGATAAACCAACTTTTCTGTAGTTCTGCAGTCAAAAGACTGCTTTTTTGGGCAGTGGTTGGCGTGTTTGCCTCTTGGCGCTGGGGATCCGGGTTCGAATGCCAATCTTGGCTTTGAGTTTCCATGTTCTTCTCATGTTCTTCCCTGAATGGGCATGGGGAAGCCCCCACACCACCCTAGTAGAAGATTAGCAGAAGATAATGGATGGATGGGTGAGTGCTTTTCCATATTCTTCAGTTAAAGCAGTTATTCTTCATTCATTATCTTCTGCGTATTCCTTTATGAGGGTCGCGGGGAGGGGGGGGGAACGTCTCGGGCGCTGGGCAAATACACCCAAGACAGGACGCTAATCCATCGCTGGGCACACACACACAGGGCAGTTTAGAGCATTCAATTTACCTTCATGTTTTTGGAATGTGGGGGAAACCGGAGAAACCGGAGGAAACCCACGCAGACACGGGGAGAACATGCAAACTCCACCCAGATAGGGATTCAAACCGGGAATCCCCAGCGCTGAGAGGCGAATGTGCTAACCACTAAGCCACCGCAGTTATTCTTAAAGTAGTTATTCATAGTCAGGACTTCCAAGCATTTAAACTAACGATCTGTAAATGTAACGGAAAGACATGTAAAATAATAGAAATAATATCTTCAACAAGCGACATGGTGAATCAGCAGTGAGGATCCGGGTTTGAATTTCGATCTAGGTAGAGTTTACATGTTCTTTCCAGGTCTGCAAGTTTTTTTCTGGGTTCTCTGGTTGCCTCCCACAGTCCAAAAATATGGATTTAAGGTGAATTGTCTACTTAAAATTTCCCCTTTTAGAATTGCTCGTATGTGGTATGGATCTGTTTGCGTGAAGTGGGTCCAGCAATGGATTGGCACCCTGTTCCTGTTCTCCTCTCAATGGGCATAGGGAACCAGCCTGTAACTATAGTAGAAAATTAAGTGAAAGATAATTTAATGCAAAGAGATTACCGCTAACATGCAAAAATAAAAATTTAATTTATATTATTTTAGCAGTTCAATGTACAGTATGTATTACTAAATCATCAAAAGCACCTTCCAGCGCCTGAAAAACATATATATATATATATATATATATATATATAAGATTGTTTTTTTTCTTTTGTAAGTAGTTCTTGATTAAATAGGTTTAATAAATGCTGGTTTAAGAAATGAAAAGTTCAATTGTGAATTGTAGAATTTTTAAGAGCGGTGTATGTTCCTTTGTCAGTATTTGCTCCTACTCTTTTACCCTCTGGCACACTTAAGCATTATGTTTTTGACCACCGTCCATGTCCTGTCATCCACAGCACTTCAGAGGAAATCTGAAGAGAGGCCTATTTAAGTGTCGCTCCATGCTGTGCAGCACACTGCTGGCTTTAACAACGCCCTGACAGCATAATCACAGTGTCTACAGAAAGGACAGCACTGAAGCTTTATGGGCCGTCATTAGATATGTGCACCAGACCATTTTAAAATTTTCAGTCATAAAGATGACTTTTTAAATTATTAATCTTGTCCTGTGAGATAATTCAGAAAAAAGATTTAAAAGGCATACACTATCTCCTCCAATATGATTTGACTAGAATGAGATTTGTAATCAACAAAAATAGCTGCAATTCCTACTATATCATGACCAAAATTACCAGCACTGCACATTGCTCTGTTGGTTTAACAAATATTTATTCAACACACCGCCATATGCAGTTGATTTCAAGCAAAGGGAGTATAATGGTACATTTTGGTATTAAAGCTTCTCAATGCTTTGAATCTGATATGCAAATGTAGGATAAAGATGTAGCTCGCAGTCCTTACAATGAGGTTCACGGGGAAAAAAAGCTGAAGGGGCTCATCACCTCGAACTAGCTTGTTCTGTCTGACATTCTACACAGACACACACGCACACATACACACACGCGCACACACACACGCACACACACACACACAAAGGCACTTCTCTGTTCACAACAACAGAGCACATCTATAGACAGCCCAGTCCTTAGACATGACCTTGCTCATGGAAGTAAAGAGTGCTGATGATTATGAGGAGGGTTTAGACTCTGACCTGCAATGTGAGATTTTGGCAGTAACACTGATCCTAAAAAGGCCCTTGAAAGGTCTTCCAACACATCACACCAGTAGACAAGGGGAGAGGGCAAGAATGTGAAATTTGAAAAATCTATGTGATTCTAACATCTCAATAAAGACTCTAACATCTCTTTTTTTCCCAAAGGGAATTTTCTGGCCTGATCTGGTTACTAGTCTGGTCTGGATTGGTCTGGTCACTGATCCGGTCTGGACTGGTCTTTTCATTTCATCTGCCTACTGTGCTTACACTCCGAGGAATTAGTCCTCCACATTAAACCCTGTACATGGCACCCGGGGAGCAAATGGGGTTAGGTACCTTGCTTGGTGGGACTAGGATTCAAACCAGGGACCTTCATCTTACAAGGCTGTCTTCTTGAACAACAAGCCCATGACTGGGCCCCAGATTGTGTAAAAATATTTAAGGATCGGTCAAGTACATAGTTTTATTTTTGGAAGTTTCAGCAATGTTTTCCAACATTTCCCATATGAGTAATCCATCCATTATCTCCCGCTTAATTCTCTACTAAATTCACTGTGAGGGATTCCCATGCCCATTCAGGGGAGAACATTTCAGGCGCTAGGCAGATACACTCAGGATTACTGGGCACACATTCACTTACACAGAAACACACACTATATAGGGACAACTTAGAGCATCCACTTTATGTTTTATGTTTTTGGACTGTGGAAGGAAACTGAAGAACCCGGAGGAAACCCATGCGGACACAGGGAGAACACCCACCCAAACTGGGATTCATTGCTGAGAAACGAACATGCTAAAGACTAAGCGCATTTCTCATTCAATTCCAAATTTGATTGTTTTGTAATCTGTTTCCAGCAATACAGTGATCTATATCATATAATTATCTTATAATCTAATCGTATTTTATAATTTTAGAATATATTTAGAAGATTATATAATAATTTATATTATAAGAGGTGTTAAGTAATTTTGTTTTTTTATTATAATGGCGTCTTTAATTTCTCTTTTTCTGTACACAATTATGTTCCAAACTTTCCATGTTTTGCTGGTAAGCATTTTTGTTCCTCATAGGTTCCAGGGCAACAAAAGGAAACTTGTTTCCTGAGACAGGGACAAAAAATGCCCAAGCAACATCCTATTTGCACTTTTTGGCAGGGTAGACACCTTAACTAGTAATTGTTTAATTTTTGCTTTCATGACTGCGTTAATTCAGTTCAAGTATATTTTGAAAGCTGATGATCCAATAAATTAAATATTTAAAATTACACAAACTTTAAATAGTTTGTTTTGATAGACATGGTTTGCTGGGACACAGTCATGGGGCAAACCAGGGCCATAAAAAAGGTTAAAAGTGATGTCCTATACTCTCTGTGGTGTTGTTATAATATATCCTGTACTGAATCATCAAAAAATGCAATTTGCCTTAGATTATTGTATACATTGTTTTAAATACACACTTAATTACAAGATGCTGAAAATATCCTCAATAAAACAACCAAGTTATATAAGAGAATTCTGTTTTGAAAAACTCAAATTTCAAAACTTAAAGTAGTACACATATGAAATAAAAGAAACACAGTTTGGGTTTGCATAAGCTTGCATTCGGAAGACAGATTCTACGTAAGTAAAAAAAACATAGCCTTTAAAATGATTAATAATAAATAGCAAGTAAACTATTACATGAATTCAAGGATTCATGAAGACTTTATTTTGCATCAGATGGGATAGAAAATGAAATTGTGGCTCATGGACCCACTTTTACCCTTTTAAAGCACCTTATTAAAGCAATATCTGTAAGAGTTAAATTACTACTGATAACCAAAAGATTTATTGTTATTTAATTATTTTAGGCCATTAAAACCTTTTGAAAACCTATGACTCATTTGGCTTGATGACAAATTTGAGGAAATTTGAAAAAATAATAATAATAAATAAGTGGTTGAAATAATATTACTGCAGAGTTCTGAATTCACTTTTAAAATTGGTTTTGTTGTGTCCTGAAAATAATTTCTTACCTACCAATTACACATTGTAAAGTTGTTATTTTTCGCTGAGAGCAGTAACCTACAGAAGTGTTACCCAACCCCTGGGCTGTGGAGTTGTACTGGGTCATGACATGAGCTGTAAATTAAAATAATAGCTGTATGTTGTCAAAACAATTTAAATCTACACACATCTACTGCCTTTACATTTAGTAATCAGACTCAAAATGGTACAGCCTGTGTTTACTTGTGTGACATGTTGCTTGTGTCATTGCCGTCCACTACTTCTGGGTGGTGTGTCTTGTTGTCAGAAAAGACATTTAGGGTGATGTAGCGGCATGGGGGGTTGTAGTGTTGGGAATAGACATGTCATTATCTTACATTGAATCCTATACTTGGAACAAGGGTCGTGGGGGGTTTCCCATGCCCATCCAGGGGGAAATGCTTTTCGTGCTGAGCAAATACAGCGGGAACAAGATGCCAATCCATTACTGGACACACTCACACTACATAGGGGTAATTTAAAGCATCCAATTTAACTTAAGTTTATGTTTTTGGATAGTGGGAAACCTGGGGAACCTGAAGAATAACAAAATGGACACAGGGGAAAGGAAAGTCCACCTAGATCAAGATTCAAACCTGAGAGGTGGACATGCTAACCACTAAGCCGGCATACCGACCGGTATTAAAAGGAAAAGTGGCTATACTAAACTTTTAAGTGATAGATTTTTATTGTAAGACCAGTCTGAAAAAATTAAGGTCTACATGACACCAGCCCATGGTGAGGGATTGGGCACTACTGGCCCCAACACACTTTTTTACACAGACATGTGCACACTGCCTACAGAATATCAGGCTCAAAGTCAACCAGAGGCAGAGCATGTAAAGGGAAAACCCACTTTAGTACAGTTTACATTTTTTTGAAGAGGGTGCGTGTGGTGCTACTGAATCAGCTCAACACATATAAATCACATATAAATACATATTAAACTTTATACGAGTGTTTTTTTTACAAGGCTCCTTAACTTTAGAATATCCTTCCAGTCACTTGGTAATTCTGCATCACTATCAATCATTAAGAGTAGATTTTAAACACATTTAGGCTTTAATAAATTCCTTGTAGCTAAAGGATCAGGTTTGACAGTGTTGGATTTTTGCTCTGGGATCAGTTTGTGCTGGCACTTCACCTCTTCACACGGCTTATTATTAGTAGAGAGTGTGGCACTGAAATGATGCTATTCCAGGGAGCCCTCTTGACAAAGTAATCTGTAGCATCTGCCCCTTTCAGTTCTGCTGCTCTAGTCAGTTATGCAAGAGTCATATGCTGCACTGTGCCAATCAATTTCTGTCTACTACTTAATTACAGTGCTTTATTAGCTCTAACTGCTTTTCTTTTGAGGTATCATCACTGACAGAGCACACTTGCATTGACAATTATTGAACCTGGATTTCTGTTGGACTAATGGCGTTGCAATCCTGCAGGATGGCCTCTCTGAATCTCAATCTGTACATTGAGGTCATGTAATGTTTCATGCTGCCTTGCCTCTCAAATGGTGAGCCTTGGTCCTCAAAAGGTTTCTTACTTGAAAAACAACTTGCCATGACTTCCTCTTTAGGGGTTTAGGCACGGGATATTATAAAGAGTTTATATATTTAAAATAAATGTTTTATTATAGAGTAAAATTGTGTTGCAATAAAAAATCTGAAATAAATCTAGTGTCTACACAATCACTTACTTTTATGAATTTATTAGTAGGTTTTCCAAGGACAAGGACACGAAAAGCCAAGCTTTTTAGGTACTCGCAAAGACCACAATCCACCCGAGGTGTTGGGTGCGATGGCAATAGCAAGCAAACAATCCAAAACATAGGTCATCATGGTGCCAAGACCCAGACGTGAACCTAGCGAGGCCTTGCATTCGATGGCGATATTGAACAAACCATCAAATTAAGGAAAGCGAGAAACAGTTAAACCAATCTGTATATACTCTAGAATACCCTGGCCGGTTTACATCTCAGCTCTACTAAAGTTACCACCGTGGGTCCTTGAGCAACAACCTTAGCTCTCATTTCTCCAGGATTAGGCTCCAGGAGCTGTATCAACCCTGTGTTCTGACCCCTACCTGCTGGGATACATCCAAGTCCCTTTGGATAAAAGTGTCTGCTAAATGACCAAATGTAAATAAATAAAACTTAATAATACAGTCACTACATTTGGTGTTAAAACATGGCACTGAAAAGAAAACATGCAGAAATACGGCTCTACAGCTGAAAAATACCCAAGCCATAATGAGTGACACCTAAATGGGTGTGTGTAGGGGGAAGGACAGCCATTCAAAGACTGTGTGCATTTCCTTGCCCTTAATAATTTGTATGTACATACATAATAAAGGAAAACCTTGTTTATAAGAATTGTACAAAGATAATGCAGTTACCAAATGCGAAACAATGAACGTGATCACGCCATATAACTAACAAGTGTGAGTTCAACAAACAATTGATGGATTACTTTAATACACATAAAATTACAGAACTATAAAAGCAACGTGTCGGTCATATAGGTTGGAATCGTATCCGAAGTGCACAAAAGAGACACGTTACGTCTTTGACCCTCGTACTTACATGACACACAAGACGTAATCCTTGCAGTTTTGCAGGATCAAGTCTGCACCGACATACAGAAAAAAAGCAGTCAGAGGCTTGGATGGCAAAAGCACAGCATGGGAGGAGGAGAAAGCGTTTTTTTCTCTTCTTTTTATATTCGTCAGGCTCGTCTCAGACAATGTGACATGGCACACGTTATTAATTCTGGTTGAGTGGAGCGCCTGCCCCGCCATCTGCTTAGGTCACTGCTGTTCACTGAGGTCGGCGTTGTTCCCCTCTACTCCCGCTTTCACCCCTGCTTTTTGCCCACCCCTCTTCAACAGACACCCAGCCTGCACCGCCTGCCTGGCCTCAGACAATGCAGCCAACCTGCTACGAGGAAGCAGAGACAGAGGCGGGGGAGAAAGGAGGGAGACAGGGTGGACATTGGGGCCTGGAGAACAATGTCAGGTGATTGCGTGGCACAAGTTGATATACATTACAAAAGACTCCCGAGGTCTCTTTATGCCACACATGCGCGCACACACACACAGACACACTCATGCACACATGCACACACTTAACTGGCTTTACATGTAAGCTTGCCGTTATGGACTTACAATGCCCCACCCCCTGACGCACACACAAAAAGCTTTTCGCGTGTCAAGGCGTGTGGGTGGTTAAGGGGGAACCAAGGGTAAAGAGAGGTCCTGTATGTGTGTCTAGAAAGGACATTATCTTTTCTTCTCCTTTCCCTTTTAATCTGTATTGATTGATTATAGTGTTTGGGTTCTTATTAAAACAGTGTCCTCCGCTCAATGTGAAAGACACACCCACTTTAGTTAGAGGACACAAACACTTTAGGCACTGAGATGTTTTAAAACTAAAGACACACATTATTTTTCCTTCTCTTAACATTAATCCTTGACAGGATGTAATTAACACTGCTAGTTTTACATCACACTTTATTTGAATAAAATGACAAAAAGTATTTTTTTTTCTATTTTGATGACTTTATGTCCTTTATAATTATTGGCACCCCTGGTTAAGAAGTGTTCTTTGGCTTTTTTTTAAATAAATAAAAATATTAATAAATCAATTCATAAATTAAATATTAGAAATTAATTAAAAAAAAACAACAATGCAAAAAAAAGAAGAAAAAATATCTAAGCTTTAATTCAAGTTCCTTTATTTGGTGGGAAAATAAATCAAACATAAGACAAATAATTAGAACGAAATCATGTGTGCCACAATTATTGGCACCCCTGGTGTAAGTACTTTGTACAACCTCCTTTTGCCAACAAGACAGCACTCAAGCTTCTGCTATTACTCTTCACAAGATGGGAGAATACAGAAAGAGAGATCTTTGACCATTGCTCTTTGCACAACCTTTCTAAATTGTCCAGAGTCCTGGGACTCTTCAGCTCACCCCATAGGTTTTCTATCGGGTTGAGGTCTAGAGACTGAGATGGCCATGAAAGAAGCTAGATTTTGTACTTTGTGAACCATTTTTGAGTAGATTTGGCCACGTTTTTACACTCATGATTTTGCTGAAAGAACCAGTGATGACCCATCTTCAGCTTTCAGGCAGAGGTCATCAGATTCTGATTCAAAATGTCCTGATATTTCGAGGTGTTCATGATTTCATGTATCCGTACAAGGTTCCCAGGTCTTTTGAAGGAGAAACAGGCCCACTGCATCACTGATCCTAACTCATACTTAACTGTAGGCATGAGGTGTTTTTTTTTTTTTTCGCGTACTCGTCCTTGAGGTTACACCAGACTTAGAGTGTATGTTGCTAAAAAGCTGTCTTGGTCTCATCACCATCCAAGAACATGGATTTAATGTAGACTGGCTGCTCTAAATTGTGCCCATATAATGTGTGTAAATGAGTGTGTGCCCAGTGATAGATAGGCGCCCTGCCCAGGGCCCAAAACGTTGTCACCTGGATAGAAATGGGGAATGTCCCATTGACCCTAACATAGGATTAAGCAGATGATAATTAATGAATGAACACTGATTGTTTGACAAATTTCCACACTAATAACTAAACACAATGTTTTTATGTTGCTCGGCCGCTCAAGGAGGATCAGTCCACCGCTGAACCTTGGTCCTCCCAAGGTTTCTTCCTGAAAAAATAACATGATAACAGGGAGTTTTTTTCTTGCCACTGTCGCTTCGGCTTCCTCTTTATGGGTTTAGGCTTGAACTCTGTAAAGCTGCTCTGTGACAACACACTGTTGTAAAAAGCGCTATATAAATAAATTACTTGAACTTGAACGGAATATAAAACTAGAAAACATAAAATAATACAAAAACAAACAAACAAACAAACAAGCAAATAGATTAAACATAGCATACTGATACTCATAGCTAAAAGATCCTGGGGTCAGTTACTGGGAAGAACATTATGGGTCTTTTTTATGTGGTATTTGCATGTTCTTTCTGTGTCTACTCGGGTTTTCTATGAAAACTATAGTGTCTTTTTATAGTTCAAAGTCAAGTAGATCAGGTAGACAGAAGATACCACATTGACTGTACTGGTGAGCAAAGAGGAAATCTTTATTTGAGCTCTACACAGGTAATGACTACTGGTTATAATTAAACCTGAGTCGCTGAAGTGTTCTACCATCACGAGCAACTGTGCCACCATAATGCATTGTTATTACAGTGTTATGCACAAAATTGTGGCTACTGAAAACCATAAATTGTACAAAATTACTAACATTATGGAAGCATGGTGGCACTGTGGTTAGTGCTCTCCCATCACAGCAAGAAGGTCCTGGGTTTAATTTCTGGATGGTGCAGACAAGGTTACTTTCTGTGTGGAGTCGACATGTCCTCTCTGTGCCTGTGTGGGTTTCATTGCATTAATTATGTGCTACTGCCAAGGGTGACATTAATTTGGACAGTTGTGTAGGCCAGACAGATAAATGCATCTCTTGCATTGTTCCTTGTGATATCATGTAACCATATCAGGTTTTATAGAAATGGGGGACCTACATTACCATCCCATGTGCTAGAGGGACAGGTGTATTTATTTCTTGTTTCTTGTTCATTCATTATTTAATTATTTATTCTATAATCTTCCCCCTTGATCCCAAAGTAGGGTCAGGGGGTTGGTGGTATCGTGGGGTTGCCAATACCCCTCTAGTGGAAAACATTTCGGATGCTGAGGTGATACACCCAGGACAAAATGCCAATCGATCACTTGGCACATTCCCACTTACACAAACACACATCATAAGGGGGCAATTTAGAGCAGTCAGTTTAGCTTGCAATCCATCTTTTTGGACCGTTGAAGGAAACCGGAAAACAGAAATGATAAACCCTTGCAAACACAGGGAGACTGGAAACCACACCCAGATCTGGATTCAAACCTGGATGTCCAGCACTAAAAAGTGGATGTGCTAATCACCATGCGACTCTGCCACCCCATTAACACTGTTGCCAATTTAGCAACTTTAGTGACTTTTTTTTTTTTTTGTGACAAAAAAGAAATTTTTTTTAGAGAAAAATCTAACAACTTTTCGAGACTCTAAAGTAAACGCACGTTTTTTAGTTTCTGTCTTCAGCAAGCAATGAGTTCTGCCATCAGCCACAACACTCTCAGTGCTCAGGATGACCCGCATCGCTCCATGTCCAAACTGTAACTAAACAGCACGTACCCAAAGTTACTATAGACTCCGCCCCCTATTTACAGAATGGGATGTAAATATAAATGCATTAATCTCACACAGTGTTAGTCACTTACCTCGTTCAAGGTGTGTGCCTCTATTTAAAAAGCTAAATGTGTAGCTAAATAACAAAAAATATCTTCATGTAATTTGCCTAAAAACAAATAATTTAATGTGGGTCCAAGTTATTTTAGGAAGTAAAGGTTTATTTAAAAGGCAGAAACTATTTTTGTGTCCCACAATGATTCTTCCTTAAACACGTAAATGGACTATTATGCAATATGAGTTATGAGGTGCGACTTCTAGCGGCATTTAGGACAGCCAATAGCTACTTTCCTTACTGAGGAGTTGGTAACAGAGCCCATTTAATTATTTAGGTCACTCAATTAAAATTATTTCGGGTTCTGTAACTTAGAACCCAGAACTTGTAAAAGTAGTTTGAATAAAAAAAAAGTCAATACTCGTCTCATTTTTCTTAATGATATGGTTCTGTTTTGAATCTCATTTACTGAGCCATGATGTTAAACACGATGACCTATATTAGTCAAAACAAATCTAAATGGTCATTTTTATCATGCCCACATACATTTAAGAGCATGACGCACTCCATAACTGAACCTTAATGTATTTTTTCATCACATTTACATTTAGCAGACCCTTTAATCCAATGCGACTTACCAATAAGAGAACACAAATCAATAGTTACTTACTAAATAAGTTTAAGAATTGACTTCATCAAAAGCCAGTAAACACATATTTTTAAATGTTTATGAACTGAAGTGATAAGTCATGTTAGAATTTTTGTAGACAAATGCTGCAGATATTCAACTGTTGAATGCCAATACCAGTCAGACTGATGACAGGCTCAGAGTAGTAAAGTAATACATGGGATAGCATGGAAAACCTTTAGAATTTGATTTTAACATGATTGTATATGGGTAACTTGACTATATTATAATTGCACATATCTTTGAGGAAAAATTTTGAGGGGGTGTCTTAGGTCATATTTGTGTCACTGAACAGATAGTGAGGTGAAGGGTGAAAGGTTGAAAGGGTAAAACCAGCTGGTGTAACAAATGACAGCCGGCTGGGTCAGTAGAGTTAAAGAGGAAGAGAGAAAAAGAAAGAGGAAGAACAAAGAAAGTTGTTCATAGATACAGTGTCTTTCCTGAAGTGAGTAAGTGGGCTTTACTGCTTCTTCTCCTTCTGTCCGCTTTACTTGTAAAATGTCCATCTTTATTCTTCATTTTCCCCCGCCCTGAGTATCCTCCTCTGTCACCCCAACCACCTTCATGTCCTCCCTCAGCACATCCATAAACATTCCTCTTAGGCCTCCCTTTCCTCCTCCTGCCTGGTGGCTGCATCCTCTGCACCTTTCTGCCAATATAAATCTCACGGTAAGCTTTACTGTTAGATGTTTAATAATGGTACAGCCAGATGTTAGTGCAAACCTTCCCTATACAGTGTATTTGTCATGTTTCTAAGAAGAATTTTAAGACTTACATGAAATATAATCTAGAATTTAAATTTGATGTTTTATGTTGAATTATTCAGGAGGGCGGCACAGTGGCTTCAGGGTCAGCATGTCTGCCTCTCGGCGATTGGGATCCAGGGTCAAATCTAAATCTGGGTGGGAGTTTCCATCTTCTCCCTGGGTCTGCGTGGGTTTTCTTCAGATGAATAGGTTAATCAGTTAACCCTCTACTAGGGCCATGGGGGGGGGGGGGGGGGGGGGGGGGTTCCCCATGCCCATCCAGGAAAAGAACACCTCGGGCGCTGGTCAGATACACCCAGGACAGGGCGGCAATCCATCACTGGGCCCATTCACTCACACAGGCACACACCAGACCATTTAGAGCATTTAATTTTACTTTGAATCCCGAAGGAAACCGAAAAACCACCCAGATCGGGATTCGAACTGGGAATCCCCAGCGCTAAAAGGCAAATGTCCTAACCACTAAGCCACTGTGCCGCCCTCCAAAAACAAGCAATCAAGGTAAATAGGCTGCTTGAAATTGCCCCTATAGAGTTGTATGTAAGTGCACAGCGATAGATTGGCGTTCTGACCTGGGTGTATCTGCCCAGCACACAAAAAGTTTTTTCCTGATAATGAGATGAGTTGAGAGAATTTCTTGGAAAGTCTTGATTTAGAAGTAGTAATTGATCCCAAATTCTTGATGATATATGTTGTCAATGGGACTTGAATGTATGTAATAAAAGGTGTGTCCCAATTGTTTTGTCAATAGAGTGTATGTGAGCCAAATGAACAAATACAAATTATTTAAAATGCACTCGTCAGGCAGGGGTTTGAATGCTAGAACAGTAAGAACTGGTAAAACGGCGAAATGTTCAGTGGTCCTCCAGTTTGAATATGCACCCCACAGGTACAGCTGGCACTATCTTGCTTGTGGGCATTTTGAAGAGCCTTTTTTTCATTGTGGCAGGAATAATGACCTCTACTGGCTGTTAACTGTGCCAGCACTGGAGATGGTGGATGGAGGAGCTAAAAAGCAGCTCTTCCATGCATTAGGTAGGGGTGGAAAGAAGTAAAAGATGGAGTACAATCCATCATCATTAAAAAAAAAAAAAAACATTATTAAAAAATAAGAGACTACAAATGAACCTGAAGCAGTATATTTTTTTACTACGAATCATGATAAATAATAGCATGTAGTATAGAGTGTAGCAGTTGTGTGCATTTGCAGTGGTGCTGCTACTCTGTACATATGAGAGTGAAACGTATTCATTAGTACAAATATTGTGTGACAGCAGTGATGTTGGTCAGTGGAGATTTGGTGAAAGTCACTGAAAAGTGGTTTATGTTAAAGTGTCACAATAAAAGCCAATAATCATCTGTACTAGTGGTGCTTTAACTGGCAAATGAGGATGTGCATGGCCCCGGACACATCTCCACCAGTTGAATGCCAGGAAGACCAGGACACAAGCACAATGAAAAGAACAAGAATGCCACGTCATGATCCTTCCAGATGCAGCATAGTGGTACAGTGAAAGCAACACAATAACTAATTGCCCACATCAACCACAAAATGGGTTTCAGACAGCCGTCTGACTGGCGTATAAGACAGTCACTGGATAAAACTGTGTGGAACTATCCCATTTTCTTATTCATCCCGCCCTCTTGCCCACCATTTTCCTAGTCCTTCATGTTTTCCACCTGTCCTGGCACTGCTGAAAGATGGGCTGGTCTTACAGTTTTCAGCATAATTGGCACCAGACAGGTGTCTGTTACGTTAAGCACCAAAATGACAAGAGTAAGAATGGGTTGGCTTGTTGGTGCTGCAAAGAACCAAGGTACTTTCAGGACCGATGCCCCATAAAAGAGGTTGGAACATGGGAATGGTGCCAAAACCCACACCGAGTAGGCCCGTACGAGTATCTATAATATACTGGTTGAGCACAAGTCATATATATGAAATATCTATTTTTTGTCTCATCATCTTCCGCTTAATCCTTCATTATGGTTGCATTGGGGTTCCCATGCCCATCAGGGGCGGAACATTTCAGGTGCTGGGCAGATACACCCAGGACTGGGTGCCAATCCATCACCGGGTACACACTAACAGACACACAGGGGCAATTAATTAATTCATTCATTTATTATCTTGTGCTTAATCATCTTCTAGGGTCGTGGAGAAGTTCCCAATGTCTATTTAGGAGAGAACATTGTAGGCGCTGGACAGATCTATCACTAGGCACACACTCACTCACTCACTCGCATGCTAACCATGCATGGCCACCTATGTCTGATGTTTTTTTTTTTTTTTTTTTAAAGTATTACTTTTTAATGTTTTGACAGTACATACTGTCTTGCTGAATCATTTAGTATTGTTATGTTAAACTTATTTTTAAAGTAGAATTGCCTGTTTATTTAAAAATAATTTAAACTATTAATTATGATAGTTATGTTTTTATTTTATTTTGCGTCACGAAATACAATTAAATACAACCTGGATTTTGAAGGGTTTATTTGAGGGTCTGTATCATTTAGTTTACAGACCATGCCTACAACGTTAAACATTTTATATATTTTAATAGTGAAGCAAACAACTAATAGGACAAAATAACTGAAAAGGTAAGTATGCATAACTATTCACTCCCTTACGTCAGTACTTTGAGCCACCTTTTGCAGCAATTACAGCTGCAAGTCGCTTTGGATAAGTCTATATAAGTGTGCCACATCTTGCCACTGGGATTTTTGCCCATTCCTCAAGGCAAAACTGTTCCAGCTCCAAGTTAGATGCATTCCGCTGGTGAACAGTGATTTTCAAGTCTGACCACAGATTTTCAATTGGAATAAGGTCTGGGCTTTGAATAGGCCAATACATATACACGTTTCCTTTTAAACCACTCGAGTGTTGCTTTAGCAGAATGCTTTGGGTAAATGTCCTATTGGAAGGTAAATCACCATCTCAGTCTCAAATCACTGACAGACACAAACCGGTTTTGCTCAAGAATATCCCTGTATTTTAGCACCATCCTTCGTATGTTATTCAGTTCCTGCTGCTGAAAAACATCCCCACAGCATGATGCCATGAACATTACATTTAGATTTTACATTTAGTTATTTTAGCAGACGCTTTTATCCAAAGCGACTTACAGGTATCCCAACTTGGTTGGAGTCAGAACACAGGGTTGATACAGGACCCTGGAGCAATGAGGGTTAAGGGTCTTGCTCA